>MNCI01002752.1:0-54203 GCA_015680685.1 Gnetum montanum | reverse complement strand
AATTTTTCGTAATATTCACTAATTCTCTAGCTCAAACACACAATTTCTTACCCTCAGCTTAATTTTTCATAATTTTCTTTCCCTCTTATTATCCCTCAAAATTTTAACGTTCCAATGTACCATTACATTCCCTTTTCTTCATAACTACCAAATTTTTAATTGCTAAATTCACATCATTATCATTGCGAGTGCCTCTCAAATTAATAAAATTACCCTAGGATATCTTCATGCTTTCCCATGTTCTCATTTTACACCATTAATTTCAAGAAAATCATTAAAAATTCAGTATTTTTCATGTGTCCCACATCACTGGGGACGAGATATCGCGTATGCGATATCGCATCCCACGTGATATCGCGTACGCGATGTACCATCTGCGATATCACATCCTATTTACTTATAAATAGGAACCCCTGCTACAACACTTAGCATCATTTTGCCATTTATGAGGGGGTGAATTTTTGAAATTTTTCTCTACGACTTGCGATTGCGTGACCCTCACTTTTTCACTCATATCTCGTGTGCTGGTGCTCCGATTTTAATTCCGTTTGAACCTATTTGAACCCGGAGCGTTCAGTTTAGTTGTCGGGGAGAGACACTTGCTGAAAAGTGCCTAACTTTTTTGAAATTTTTCATCGCCCAACGAACATCAATTAGGGTAATTAATACTAACACTTAGAATAATGGTGCCAAAAATCATATGACCTTAGGTACACCGGGAGATTAAAATGAAACCCACCTAAGCAATAGGACCTATTATCATAATTTTCAGGCACAATCGCATGACAACATAAGATCTTCAATTAAAGGCATGTAGTAAGGTATAACTTGAATTTGAAAACAACCTTACTAACGTTTGATCCGTGTGATTGCAAATGGCCCCGAAACATACGCAGCGAGAGGGTCATATTCAAGGTGAAGCAAAACAACCTCGGAGAGGTGGAAGATGGGTCCCTACTAGAAAACATGCAGAACAGGAGGTGCAATCATTCAGCATCCATCAAGAAGAACCTCCTACAAGATGGTCTAGGCAGGCAAAAAGAGGAGCTACTGCTGCGCCTGAACCGAGACAACAACTTCCGTTGCCCCCGGAATGTGTTTAGGCTATCCATACGAAGTCCACAGTTGCTACGGTGATTATGGAGCTTAACTTCGAACCTTTTGCAGAGTTTGCTCCTGAAGCTATTAGGGATCATCTTAAAGGGTCTCCCTTATGGCTTGTCCTCTCTGAGTGCGGTGCCAAGTACTTAGGTGAAACGTACCTGTTCTAGCACAATAAGGAGCAAGGCACCATGGTTAACATTTGTGGTGTGACAGTAGACTTTTCTGCGTAGGCGATTTTGGAAGTGTTAAACCTTTCGAATTTAGGCCCCCATGTTGCTCGGTTATCTACCCGATCAAACCCTGATGTGCGAAAGGATTGGTTAGGGAAGGCTTATGGCAGAGATAAAACTTTTGGAGAATTGACGACAGAAGAGCAGGTTTATTTCAAAATTGGAACCCATCACCTCTTCTCCATAAAAGGTTTGAAAATAATATCTACATATGTGGCAAGGGGATGTGTAGTATTGTTGGGAAAGGTTAACGCTAACCTTCCCCATCTATATTTGACGGAGATCCTAAGGTGATTCAAAGAACGGAAGTCAGGGAAGATGGCATTGCCTTTTCCATGCATTATTAGAAAACTGTGCCAACGGGCTGGTATTCGGGGATACACAAATGACATCCTCTGAAAGGCCCAGAATGCTTCTTATGTTGAGTTATTAAGGGTGCCAGCTCCAAGAAAGAGCACTGGCGAAGAACTAGGACCAGATGAAGAAGAAGAACAGATGACTGGATCACCTGCAACTCAACTTGTAGGACCCAGTCAACCTCCAGCCATAGGTCCCAGCGAACAACAAGAAGCAGGACCCAAGATAGGCTAGGATCAGTTGTTGCCACCACAAGACTATAGACTGTCGATGAGCCATCTTAGGGCCATCGCCAAGACGGTTAGTTGGGGAAGTCGTGATGATGCAAACCTCTTCCACGTCATCAATGATGTCAACCAGCCTACTATTTCATTAGATCACACAAGGGGTGAATTATCAATTCAAACAAGAGGAGGGGAAAGAAAATGGTCACAACAAATCTCTAGAAACACGGCATCTTTTCAAGTGCAGTTAGAGACTGGTGAAGGGGCCACTATGGTGGTCATGCAACACCAAGATGCCACGGAAGCCGCTGAAGTGGTCGCTGACCATATCAAAGAATCATTTAACGTACCTATTGTGCCACCAGTAGATCTTTTAGGAGCACGGGATGCTCAAACTCTTGTCGGAACCTCAATGACTCCTGCGGAACATGAGGATGCGCTAGATCGATTGTTACAAATAGGGCAAGTTTTGATGTCCTTGTTTGACATCCCCCAAGATGTAACAGAAATTCAATCAGACCTCATTTCCATAAAGGGGAAGCTGGTCATATCCAAAGAAAGGGCTGAGCATGCTGAAGCTAAAGTGCAGAAGCTACAAGAGCAGCTCGTAGCCTTACAAGTAGCACAACAGGATCCTTTACAATTTGTTCCCACAGACCAGCTAGAACATTTCAGAACCAAGCAATTAACAAAGCTAATTGCAGAAAATAAGAAGGTGGCAGAAGAAAAGGAGACGACCACTTAGGATGCCTCCGTAGCACAAGCACAAACCCATGTGCATCTTAAGGCACTCAAGGCCTTAGAAGAAAAGAATAAGCAATTGGTTTTTAGATAACCTTCGGTTGACTTCTGTGGAGAAACAAAAGAATGTTCTCGATGAACACTTTCATCAGTTACGAGAACAGTTCATTCGGGTCAACCGAGATGTAAGACATTTAGCCAGAGAAAATTGAACCCTCTCAATGGAGGAGGTACGCGCTATTCGTAAAAAATCAGCCATCGGGATAAGCGCATGGCAGAATGAGGCTAAACGACACGAGAAGCTGAAGGAGCATTTCTGTGATCAGGTGGGGATGTACAAACAAATCCTGGAGAAGGAGATCCATATGGCCAAAGCTCAAATGAACAACATCAGTGCTCAACACACTGATTAGAGGGCCATATTGGACACTTACGCCTTCGCCCACCAAGCGGAAATTAAGAACAGGGACCTGTAGATGCAAGACTTGATTGAATACATGGAGTTGACAAACCTTAGATATGCCAACCTGGCCATGTTGACAGCAGGACACCCGAGGTCAAAGCTCGAGCAATAGGTAGCTTCCACCCATATCAAATATGAAGCAGAATTTGCAAAGCGCAAGAAGTTGGCTAAGAAACTAGATGTCGCAAATTTTGAACTTTTAGTGGTAAAAGAAAGCTACCAGGGACAAAAAGATGTTGCAACCGACTTGGCTTGATGGCTAATAGAGCTTCACGAATAAAAATACAAAGCCAGAGCCTATGAAGAGGAATGACGGGTGTTCATGGCATGGTATGTCAAGGCTAATCAGATGTTTCTGCAACTATCCTGTCTGTGGAAAGTGCCGACTCCGTCAAACATCAAAACATTAGCATGGATGGCACAAGATCCTTGAACCGAAGAGGAGAAGCTCCAGGCCATTCTTCAGTGTCATCAACATTCGAAGCTTGGAGCATGTGACAAAGGGACAGCACCCATGGAGGAGCCATCGCCACCAGGAACTACATGAGTTCCAATTTTTGTAGTGTAGCATTTTTTTCTGTGTTGTGTCTCCCCACACTGCAGCATTAGTCCATTTCTTTTTCCAGCTAATAATCCCATACCTATCCACTGTGTAATCAATGAATCTTATTCTCCTTGTAACTTGAGGATGAGTTTTTATTCAGTCGTGGGGGTATGATGAGACGTGATTCACATAGGCCGCGATATCGCATACGGGATATCGCATCCACCGCGATATCGCATCCCCCACGATATCGCGTATGTGATATCGCGTCTTCCCTACGATATCGCGTACGCAATATCACAGTCCACTGCCATATCTATAAATAAGACGTGGCTCTCCCTTGTTTGGGGATCCCAATTTTAGAGTAGTGAAGCTCTAGCAGTTTGATCCCTCCAGAGTTAGATTTTTTCCCGTGTCTGCCCACAGTGTGGTGAATGTAATTGTATGGTGTCTTTATTTGGGTGTGCCATACTTGGATAGGCACATGACCGGCAATAAAGATCAAGATTACTTCATCATTGCAGTAGTCACTTTGTTATTTATTTTGTTTATTTATTTAATTTTATTTACTATTTTCTCTCTCTCCTCCTTAAACTCCTAGAACGCGAAACGAGTACAACTTGATTACGAGCATTTAAGTGTGACTACTTAGTAGCCCAGTGGCGTATCTAGGATCTACGCTTGGTAATCCCAGTGGCATACCTAGGATCTATGCTTGGTAGTCCCAGTGGTAGTCATGCACGAGGTCCAAGTTGTGTACGGTTGATCAAGGAATCAGTTGCTCATCGCACTTAGGCTGGATTAGATTTTCTTACCCCTTTTCCTCCTAGCTTAGCTTAGTTAATATTATTTTCCACTGCCTTCAGGAGTAGCATAGATTAAGAACACATCATACACCTCACACTAGACTAAACCATACGTGACAAATATACAATACTAGTCTAGGTGGAAAGACAGCGAACTGCGACCTAAGGATAACTGTCTAGGTGGCACAACTAGTCCATTTACGGAGTTCGACCGGATCACGTGTGTGATGCTCGTTTCGTATGGTTGAGTGTAGGGGGTACCTCACCACTCATCAAACATTAATTAATCTATTCTAAATGCTTCAAGGTTTATCACAAAGTTTGTCTTTATTGCCGTACACAAGGTGTGCTCAGGTACACAATGCTTGAATAAAGATCCGTTCACTTTATGACTCCTACTGTAGGCATGTAGAAATAATTCTAACTCTGAGAGGGAGAAAAGGCAAGAGTTTGGGTAAGGAGCTAAGACTAACTATGCAAACCAAGTGCACCCGCCTCTTATTTATAGGCAACAAGGTAGGCCCCGATATCGCATACGCGATATCATGTGGAAGGCTCTGATATTGTGTATGCGCTATCGTGGATGCAATATCGTGGCTCATCACCTGTGCCTTACAAAATATCGAAAACAATTAGTAGAAACTAAAGCTATTCCCTATGATACTTATCAAGGAAGAAAAAAGCTAGTACCAGTCCTTGGAGCTGGAATTTATCTACAGGTGAAGTACAATGCTTGAGTTATTTAACAATAAGTATCAAACGTACTCTAGAGTGTCTAATTTGAGAAGGTAGATCCAAGGATGAAAGCAAGGAAATCATGAACCTTTGAACATTACCATAGGTAGATACTATTCTCTTATGCACAAATGCCCTGGCCATGATTATTCTCAGCGGGAACAACTTTGCCATATCATAGATATGATTAGATTAAAAGTAAGAACTCTTGGGGTCTATGCCCAAGGGAGACTATTCGAACTCCAAGCCCATTAGATTCAAAGGCTAATTGAGAAGGTAGCAAAAGAGGAAGGAAAGCTAAGAAAATGTGAAAGTGTAGAGGAGTACAATAGGGATCCCTCCATTAGAAAGAGGGAAATGTAGTAACTGAAAATGTTGGAAGCTAGAATGGGATACAGAGAGGTCCATGGTCACATAGCCTTGACCTCACTCTAGCATGAGGGCCTACTAGAAAATAGAAGTGGAGTACCGAGGACAATCTTGTTGATTGAACTAGGACTTATGGGTGTTACGAAGAAATGAATGTTAAGGGGGATGCAGTGTTTTGTGATGTCCACGATGTCCGTGACTGTGAGTGTAGCAGGGATTTTGGACAAGAGAACAAGGATGAAAATGTGCAAAAATGTGCCTAAATAGTGCAAAGTGTGAGTAAAATGCTAAAAACATAAGAAAAAATGTGAAAATGCATAGAATGTGAGAAAGAGAGAAAGGCACTGACCCAAATGGGGGAGCATAGTCAATTGCAAATGGAAGTTTAGGAGGTACCCAATGTACAATAGGTGCAGTAGGTGAGCATAGTAATAGTCCTAGGGTGTTTGTCCATGAAGAACTGACATCCACCATGGAGTTTGAGCCTATCAGGTTGGCTGTCGTGGTGTCCTGGGGGTTGCAGTGGTTGACGGTGCGCTAGGCGGTGTACAACGGTGCCGTAGTGATGTGCAACAATGTCTAATGATGTCCCAAAGTTTGTCAAAGTGCTAAGCATGATTGGGTGCAAGGGTGCTTATGCTAAAATGCCAACTGCTGAATGAAAAATGTCAACCCCTAAAACATGAGGTGTAGGGGTATTTATAGGGTTAGGGTTAGCATGAATTGTGGATCAAGTGTCACATGGTAGAGTGGTAGCTAGGACTACACTCACCCCAACTACACTCCCACTGAAGCAAAATGGTGTTCTACTGGTGTGCTTTCATGGACCTTGTGAGACTACCAGACTATGACTACACTATTGAGATTGCATGTGCAAGTGCTGAATAGTTTGTAATGTATCTAAAAATAATACAAAATAGTCCAATTTGGAGACTAAACCCTGAGACTACACTGCCCATCCTCTCAAGTGGTGTCGAGCATAGATAGAATTTAGGAGCAAATGAGGGGTGCAAAAGAAAGGAAAATTGCTAATCTTTCTTGTCAAAGAAATGTTGGAGCTAAGATGCAAGCTGATGCTGAGTTTTGGAGGTTTCTGAAGGTAGTTTCAGTAGACTATGTTGACTATTCTCTAGAGCGTAGCCCAAGGAGTTAGGCAAATCTTGCCAGAAATTGATGCTCTGTGCAGGCTATGCTAGCTACGCTCTAGAGCATAGTACTGGAGGTATAAGCATAGCCTTGACACTCAAAAAAATTTGTCAAATATGACATGCCCATGTAGACTACGCTAACTATGCTCTAGAGCATAGTAAGGAGTGTAGGCTTAGGAGTTAGAAAATTTGCCAAACTGTTTCATCCACTTTATACATGCTTAGCAACCTCTGGCCTGACACTTAGGAAAACTTGCAAAACTCATCACTATAAGGTTGACTACACTGACTATGCTCTAGAGCGTAATCTAGGCAAGGTGAGTATGGTTAGTACACTTAGAAAAATTTGTAGCTACTATTGACACTTAGAAAATTTTACAAATTTACACTGTCCATGTCAACTACATTGACTAGGCTCTGGAATGTAGCCCAACAATGAGAGAATAGTCTCAACACTTAAAGAAATTTGTCAAGTTTTAACACTTAGTCAAATTTGTAGTTGAGACTTAGAAGCCAAAATTTGGTGGTGTTTCATTGGTCCCTCTTTGTTGACGTCTAAATGAGTGGCTCGAGAGACGTTAACAAAAGATGCAAAACACCACAACAGGCCTAACACCAACATCACTTGTCAGTACCCAACCAAATGTCACTTCACCATGCTCAAGAGTGCTATGGATAATGGTGTGATGGAGATAAAGGGTGTAGGGAATGTGCTAAGAGGTAATAATGGAATGAGATGAACACAAAGCATGCTACTACAAGATGTGGAGTTAGCATGACTGATGGGGATTGTGGCATCAAGGTAGCTTGTCGCTAAATGACCTCTCATTAGAGTGCTTATGAGAGAGTTAGTATCCATGATAGAAAAATGGTTTGCCTCTGAAATTGTGACCTCTCGTCGAAGTGCTTATGATAAGGTTAATGTAGATTCAAGGTTGGACCAGTTGTGAAATTATAGCTTTGCTAGTTATTCTTAGGGACTTATTTTGCTCCATTTCTTTATTAATTTTTTTGCTTTTTTGATTGTGAGGTGAACTTGCTTTAGGTTCTGCACATTGTGAGATGCTAGTTCCAAGATGCCTTTCGTTAGGTGGGCTATGTGCCACCTAACGAGCTTGGCTTTAGTGCATCTGTGTCACCTTTGGAGGATAGGTGTTTCCTTCTTGGGATGAGTTATGTTACATCTTCTCAGGCTTTGACTAGCCCACAGAAACTCCCCATAGGACAAGTTACATTATGTTCACTATGGGTTCTACAGTTGACACAAAGAGCGTGCCATGTACATCGAAGGGGTTGCAAGCTCAGTGATGTAGGGAAATGCAAGGAAAAAGGGGTAAATGTGAGTAGGCTAAAGTGGGACTATAGGGATGTGCACTCTTGGGCAATTTAGCTAGCCTAATCATGCACATCGAAGTGATGTGGCATCTTGCCATTGTGATGAGATGCATCTTTGCATGATCATCTCTAGGGCTTCGTCCTGCAAACACAACATAGAGAAAATAAGCAAAACAACCACACAACATAAGATTAGAGTAAACTGCTAGCTACAGTGGTGTTGCAAGTGTCATGAGTGTTGGACCAGTTTCAAGAGCTTGTAGTGCTAGTGCATGTGCTAAAGAAAGAGAGCTACAAAAGCTCCAGTAGCCACACTAGAGGCAAGTACTCGAGTAGTGGCAAGAGCTCGATACAGTAGGTAAAATTATTGGGGCCCTATTACTACCACTACTCCAAAGGGTTGTGCTAACCTTGAGAGCTCCAACCAATAATGAAATACCCAAGGTCGACAGTGTTATCGATGCTGCCTAGGGTTGATATTGTTGGCGATTGTGGTAGGAGCTCTGGAAGGTCAGAAAAATGCTGAAAGGCATTTCTAGAGGATCAGCAAAATGCTAAGGGGTGGTAATGCTACTAATGTACCTAAGGCCTCTCTTGATGATGTGGACTCCATTCTAACACTGCAACACCCCACCTTGCCTAGCCCATGAAGTTCATGTAAATGATAGAGGATCGAAAGTATTCATGCTTGCTTATTCAAAGAATTATGTGTGTTGAATTGCAAACCCAACTTAAGGTCTTGGCAGACCGTGAACCTAGTTTAAGGTCTTGGCAGACCATGATGTGCTAGTTTATAGTCCTAGTAGACTATTATGTGCTAGTTTAACATTGTAGTAGATAGTGGATGTTGTGCCAGTTTAATGTCATGATGTAAGGACTAGCTATGCTAGTTTAAGCATCATGGCAGATGAATGATGTGGGTGCCAGTTTTAGCATTGTGGCCCAAGGGCATTTTTTGCTAGTTTATAGTCATAATAGACTATGTTGTGGGTGCTAGTTTTAGTGTCGTGGCCTAAGGACGATCTATGCTAGTTTATAGTCATAGCAAACTATTTCTATGCTAGTTTAGCATCAAAGCAGACGTGCCTTTACTAGTTTATAGTTGTAGCAGACTATCCATGCTAGTTTATAGTAATAGTGGACTAATTTGTGCTAGTTTATAGTCGTAGCGGACTCTTTGTGCTAGTTTATAGTTGTAGTGGACTCTTTATGCTAGTTTATAGTCATAGTGGACTTTCAGTGTCAATTTATAGTCATAGCAGACTTTTGGTGCTAGTTTATAGTCATAGCAGACTTTTGGTGCTAGTTTATAGTCATAGCAGACTTTTTGTGCCAGTTTATACTTATAGCAGACTTTCTATGCTAGTTTATAGTCATAGTGGACTTTCTATGCCTTACTTTTTGTTGATGTGATGCTACGTACTAGGTGTAGTATGGCTTCAAGTACAAGTGGTTTACTAAATTGGAAAATTCATTATGGGTAGCAAGCTTGAATGCTCCATTGTCATAAGCCTTAACAACCTAGAAAGGTCCTTCCCAGTTGGCTGAGAATTTGTTCGCGGGTTCACGAATAGCCTTGAGGACTAAGTCCCCCTCCTTGATCAAGTGTCGATGTTGACTATGGCGGTGCTTTCATCATTGTGTTTGTTGGTATTGCTTGATTTGACCAAGCATTTTCATGCATCCCTCCTTTATTGAGTTGAGGTCTATGGCCCTCAACTCATCATTTTGAGCCTCATTGATGAAGCTTGAGAGGATTACATAGAGCGATGGGATCTGTAATTCAAGAGGAAAGATGGCTTTTGATCCATAAACCAAACTTTATGGCATCTTACCTGTTGCAATTCACTGTGTTGTGTAGTAGGCCTAGAGTGCGTAGATCAGCTACTCGTGTTATCATCATTTGTTGTTGCGAAGCATCTTCTTTAGAAGATTGATGATGACCTTTTTTGTGGCCTTTGCTTGGCCATTTGCCTATGGGTAGTAGGGCAATGAAAAGGAATGTTTAATTTCAAGGTGCTTGAAAAAGGCATTAGTCTCAACACTACTAACTATGGCCCGTTGTCTATGACAATTTTTATAAGTAAACCAAAGTAGGACACTATGTTATTGAGTATGAATTTTCAAACCTACTATGATGTAGTCTTCCTAAGGGGAATAGCTTTGATCCACTTCATAAAATAGTTATGATGAAACTATGCCGTATAGAGGACATAGGTGTTATTGGTCCTATGATGTCCAACCCCCAACATTGGAATGACCATGTGATTTGTGTTATATGTAGTTCAGTGGGTCGCATCTACATGAGGTTACCATGTAATTGACATGTGTTGCATGTTTTGACCTTGGAAACGCAATCACACTCCATGTAAGGCCAATAGTAGCCTAAGCATATAATTTTTGCCACCATTTCCTTGTGTGCTATGTGGCCTCCATACAGTCCCTCATGGACTTGTTCAATGATTGTCTATGCTTCATTGTTACTAATGTAGGTCAATGGTATGCCATTGTGGGATTGACGACATAGTGTGTTGTCACCCATGATGACGTACTATTGCGATCACTTTCTGGCTACATCCTTTTGGGCAATGATTAGATGCTATAGAGGTTCACCTTATAGAAGGTATGCCTTGATGTCATCATGTCATTCTACTAAGTGGATCATGCTTACTGTGGCTATGGATGCAATGTTAATTTTTTGCATGATAGGTATAGTGTAAACTGCCACCGCGGTGGGTAATGCATGAAACATTTTAGGTGCAATGTTTAAGGCTAATGTAGCTAATGCATCAGCAATGGAGTTTTCATTGTAGGGGATATGTTGGACATTGCTTGAGTATATGCTTTGTCAAGTCACAGTAAGGCTTCAAGTGTTGGGCTTTGCAAGTTCAAACCTTTGTGACTTGGTTGATGACTAGTTGCGAGTCACCTCGAATTACTAGGTTATGTATCCCTAGGTTGTAAGCTACTAAGGTGTCCTAGAGGAGACCTTCGTACTCCACCACATTGTTAGTACATGGAAATGCAAAATGATATGCAAAGGGTAAAATCTCCCTAGACGGGAATGTGACTACAGTAGCGACACACAAATTGCACAACAAAAACTAAGTGCCCAATGTGTATGGTTTTACAATGATTACAAAATTTTGGTGTTCAAGATGACAAAATTGAACATTAAGATGAAACTAACAAGCACAATTCCTTGGATGACATGAAGATGTTGGAGAAGATCAAATGGTCCCAAGAGGTGGTTGAGATGATTGTGGTTGTTCGATGACAACTACAACATCTAGTGGAAGATAAAAGGCATCTAATGTTGCCGTCATCTTCTCCTTTCCCTTGGGATCATTCACGGTCCATACAACATCTCAAATGTGGGCCAAAGTGGGAACATCCCAGGGACAGTGCATTATTAAGAATAGCTCCTTGATTTTGACAAACCAGGTAGTGAAAATTTTGCATTTAACAGCAAATGCCTTGAGAGATTTCTACAACTCATGGTAGTCATTCATCCTTTAGGCTAGGTTCTCAATAATGGATCATTGATCAATGAATAGTGCCCTAAGAACCTTTAGTTCATCATTAGTAATCTCAAGCTTTTGCTTAGTCTCCTTATGAGTTTTAAACTCTACCTCACACAGCAAGTATGAGCTTGCCACTTACTTCTCCAACTCTGACCATGGTTGTCCAATAGTTAGCATTGCCAGGTCTAGATAACAATGACTGGCAAGCTCCATGTACTCCATCATCTCCACAATCTATAGCTCTTTCATGTGGATCTCCACCTTGTTATGGTTATTGAGCATACCAAATATAGGCTGCTAGACATCACCTCCTTCCTTGATCTACTAGAAGGTTGTGTTGGCTTTTGCCCTCATCATACAAATATATTTTTCATTAATTTCTTTCTATAAACCTACCTGATCTCTGTAATGGTTCTTCACTCTCTCACATTTGAGAGCCTTGTTCTTCTAGGTGGCTACATCTATTGCAAATTTTTGGTGAAGGGCTCAAACTTTCTCCATGTAGAGATTTCTATTTTTGGTTACTAATCTCCTCAGTTTAGTATTCACTCTAGCTAGCTGCTCTTGCTGTTGATGGATAAATTTTGCAAGTGATGATTCTCTATGGTCAGGATTTCATTCTTGTGGCACATCTAAACCAAGTCCTTATAAATGATGTATGTCTTGGTGTTGGCTATAGACTAGTCAAAGATTATTATCTAATTTGTCTCAACCTTTTTGAGCCTATCTTGAAGTTGTTGAAAAGCTTCATCACATGTCAGCGTAGGGTTGAGAAACATGGGATTGGTGAGGTAGGCTCTTAATTTTGCAACCTCCACAGCCAAGTGTTGGTTTTGTGGTTGGGTTATTTTGAGTGCCCCTTCCAATATATTGCACTTCCCCCTTGCTTCAAGTTGCTCCAACTAGGTTGCAATGATTATGTCTGGAAGATCAAAGACATGCAAAATCAGTTGCCCAGTTTCCACCAGTTGGTCTAGCAACTCCTTGTGTTGGGTTGCATTTAATCTATTGTTAACTATTCCTATGGAAATCTACACATCTCTTAGTTCAAAAATGTCTAGTATAGATGCCGAAGGTGCATTTAATGCTTCAAAAATTCTATTAACCACCACCTATGGTGTTGTCTCCTACCCATGGTGCTACATCACCAAGACAGCTGCCCCCTTGCCCTCCTTTAGTCACATTGAAAAAGTAGTGGCATTCCTAGAGATTACTACAAATTGCTGCTATTTTGAGAAAGATACCATTACCTCTTGGACATAAAGATTTAATCTTATAGGTAGTTTTGTTCTTTGGGCTAAGAAAATTAGCCCATTTCCCTCCATCTAGCTGATTATTTGAGCCACTTCGTTGAGGTGACTCCTTGTTGGGTGATACATAGATGGGTAACCACCACTCATTCCTGCTTGCTACTGTTACTCATGTAAGAGCTGCTCTTGGATCTTACACATGTGTTCAAGGGTAGTGTGGGCCTGTGACATTATTTCATGATTGAACAGTGAAGGTGGTAGTTGCTACTCCTCTTCTTGAATGATCTTGGCAAGCACCTTATCTTTCATCATTTTTGCCCAAGATGTGGTTGGAGCTCAATGGATGACATCATTCATATAGCGTGTTATGCCTCCCCTCTTGCATAATTTTCTTATAAGGCATGGGAAGGGGAATGCATTCATTCCATGTTCATTTTCTTTAAATTGCTCTCCTATCTCAAGATAGATCAGCTATGGAAGATTGACAGGGAATCAACTACTTAGAGTGGCATAAGCATGGTTGGAAAAGGCAATGATCTTACCTAGCCTTACAGTTGGATTGAGGTGGAAGGTCACAATCTTGAAGTATGCATGCTCTACTATGGTGAGCACACCAAACTCCTTACGATCAACTCCATAACATCGTTGCTTCCATTCTTTCTTGACACCAGGATCTACTTGCATGGGGATTTCTGCAAGGTTGGCCCTAGTTTCTGGTAACCCAAGGATCTTTGCAATGGCTTTCATCAAGTAGGACACTAAAATGTCTTTGATTTTGACCACTGAATTGGCCTAGCAATTGCTCCAAAAGAGATATGTCTCTCCTATGTACCAATCCTCGTTGGAAGTGATTGTGGACCACATGGAAGAGTTCTGCAGCTGAGCTTTGACTTCTGGTAGTACGAACTCCAAGAAAGGTCCAAAGTTTAATTCTTGAAGCATCAATTTCTAGACATCTGGGTTGACAATTTGCGTGAGTTAGGCTTCCATCAAGGTCACTTTAGGTTCAGTCTTAGTTTGGGTGCCTCATCTTGGTGAGATTGTTCTGTTATCGTAGCTTCTTTGAAAATCTATAAGACATATTCCACCTTGAGCTCCCCCCGAAGAGGTCCCATCGCATGGGTCTCTGCTTGCTCATGAACTTGTTCTTGCTCCTTTCTTATTTGTAACTATTTGTCCCTTGGTTGGGACAGTCCTCCTTCCTATGCATGCTTTTCCTTAGGTACCATCTATGGTCAAAACATAACCAAGGATTAGCAATCAATGTGTAACTTATAACTTTTAGTAACTTTCTCATTGGACAGTTACACTTAAGCTAAGTTTAGACCATGGTGGATTAATTATTTTATTATTATTTTGATGATTTTCAACTTAGAGTGTAACCAGAGCTTATTGGTAGGGTTTAATACTTATAATTTGATATTTTAATGTTGGCCTCTTTGTTAAATATTTATGGGATTTAGAAATGTTTTTTTAAAAAAATTTCAATGACTTAAGGTGTTTGGCCCCCACGATAAAGAACTTACCTTTGGTAGCTACAGGGTTGGAAGATATGGCTCTTGGAAGGTTTTGGGCCTAAAAATTCAAAAAATCCCTACCTATTTATGAGAAAATGTGAAAAATACTAAGTGTTGCCACCTATTTATAGGTAGGTGAACCCCTACGTCGATAGGATCCTGTTTACATATGGGCTCCATTGATGGGTATCCATCTATGGAGTCGATGTTCAAAATTTTTACATTAAATATCTTCAAGAATGCAAGGATTTTTCTTGTGAAATCGATGTCTATGGAGAGCCAGAAAAGCTATGAACATGATGGAATACTTGAAGAGGGCTCATGAATGATCAAAATTTAGAAAATTGGAGAAAGATATTTATTAGAGAAGATGCCTTTAAGAATGCATAGTTGAAAGCATCAATGGGGTGCACGAAAGATTTGATTACGAAAATTCCTAAGGTTAAGGAACTTAACTATTTGAACTAAGAGATATGCAAGTGGGTTCTCCCCATATTAGGCTCATGCCATTTTTAACTTTATATAATCTCAACTAAGGAGTTTGTGGACCCAATAGTTGACTAACAGTTATGAAAAGTTAAGGACTAAATCCATAAGAATCTACCCAAGAATTTTGACAGTTCAAATTAAGACATTGAATAAGAACATGGACAATAGGAAATAAGGTGATTTATGGAAATCATTGATCAATGAGAGAAAAAATGGAATGGAATTCCCAATCATGATCACATGAAGTCCTTTGTGGATTCTATGGTTAAATGACCTCATAAAGTTCATCCTTAGTCTAGAACCAATGACTTTCAGTGACTTTGCATCATGACTCTCAAACCAAACCACCCCCTTGAGACACAAGAATGCTCTCATAGATCAAACACCATTTCTTAATTAAGAAGAAAAAAGTAGGAAGTGAGAAAGGGCCTTACTTAGAGAGGACCTTTAAGCATGGATAACATGTATTTCTAGTTCCATGACCAGTGCTTGTAGCTCATTATTTTATTTAAGGGATGTGCTTTGAATTCCCATCATTTCATCATTTTTTTAATTTTATATTTTTATGGATTTTTTAGATGGAAACCACACCATGCAAAGACTTATTCAAATTCCTATTATTAGTAGACGTTGAATGGTAAGAAATCTAAAAAAACACTCATGCACTCAAGTAAGTAGAAGGGTATAGAGAGCTTTGAATCCCCTTGAAATCACATCCTTTTCAAACCATTTGAATCCTTCCTAAGTTTGGAAACTACCAAGGTCACAAGTTCATTAAACTTTTATTAATGAAAAAGGGACCTCATACTTCCAAAACCAAGAAGACCATAGAGTTGGTGGATGGGTGGATGATGTGGACTCATTGCTTGTTTCATGAAAAAGTAACTTTGTCTTAGTCATCAGTCATCAAAATTCAAAAATAGAAACCAGACATTAGTATTCAAAAACATTAAGTACAAACCACTATTAGTAAACAACTACAACATCACTATGTCCTATTGGCAACAAAGCACTCTTATTAGTAATATAATAAGAGAATTCTCCCAAAATAAAGTAAAATATAGAAGAAATTGTAAAATATCCAAGAAAGATAAAACTTACTAATAATGTTGTAAAATAAAAATTGGAAAAATAATAGTCTAAAACAAAAATGTGTAAAAACAAAGAAAGTGTAAAACAAAAAGGTAGAAAAACTAAGGAGCCACTTTAATAATTAGCATGAATGGCCATCTCCCCCATGACTAAGTTGAAAGGAGGATATCTAAAAAATTGAGTAAGGTCATCCATTCAAGAAGGTGTTGCTTGCACTAGCTTGCTTTGGCTCATGGAAAGGCTTAAGTTATTGTATGTTGACTAGTTTCTTTTTATTCAAGCTTTTAAGTTTGTAGATCAACATGGCCTTAGAAGGAAAGGTTTCATAAATGATATAAGGTCCTTCTCACAACATTTATAACTTAGTCTTTTGAGGAACATGTGTGGGATTTTAGTAAAGGACCTTGTCTCTAGGTTGAAATTCAATTTTCCTTACCCTAAGTTCATGAAATTTTTTGTTGAATGCCTTATGCACTTCTTTCAAGGACAAGGCCACCAATCAATTCTCATCTAGCATGTTAAGGTTGATCAATCTCTTTTTTTGTACTAGGCTTAGTTCAAGATCTAAGTCACAGGCTGTTGAAAGTGCATAGAGCTCTAATTGAATGGAAATAGTTGGAAGTTTTTCGTACACCAACTCATAAGAAGAGTAGCCTATAGGGAGTTTTTATGTGGAGTGATAGGTCCAAAGGGCATCACTGAGTTTCATGCTCCAGTCTCTCCTATATTTGCTAACTATTCTTGTTAAGATCGTTGTGATCTTCCTATTGGTGGATTCAGCTTGACCATTGGCTTGGGGATGATAGGGGGTTAGTTTATGTTCAACCCCTAGGCTTTGCATTAGCTTGCAAAAGGTAGTGCTTATAAAGTGAGTATCATTGTCAGAAATCAGTGCATGTGGCATTTCAAACCTGTTTACAATATTCTATTGTATAAACCAAGCAACAGTTTATGCCCCAAATGTCAAAGAGTTCTAGTGGTTGGATCCAATGTTGAGGCCCCCTCCATTCTAGTAGTCATCCCACCATCTCATTAACAATGTTCACAAGAGTGATCAAATTGGTAAGCATCCCTAAATATTGTTGGCCAATAATACCCTACCATTAAGATCTTAATGACCATACATCTCCTTGCATAGTAACCCCAACAAGGCCCTCATGAGCATCTTGGAGAACACATAGTTGATCTGCATTAAGAACACACCAATGAACCAAGCCATTGGCACCCACCTTGTAAAGGTGTCTATTGATCTCCATGAAGTGTTTGACCTAATGAAGAAACTATTGTTTCTTCTAGTGGTCTAACACTTATGACATCTCCTAAGTAAGAAGATAAGTGAGGATGCCATCATACCACTTAGGTTCAATGGACACCTATTCATTTATTACACCAGCAAGGAGGAGTTCATTAAGGAACTTATCAGAAAGTAGGCTCTCCTCCTCTTTGTTGTTCCATTGTAACTAAGACAAATGATCAACAACCACATTCTAAGTTCCTTTTTTATCTACTATTGTAAGATCAAACTCCTATAAGATCACCAACTACCATTGATACAAGGGCTCACGATCGACTTGTTCATGATGAAGCAAATGACATTGTGGTTAGTGTACACAAACACTTTGTATCCAAACACATAGTGACTGAATTTCTCCAAGGCATACACCACTACCATCAGTCCTTTTTCTATAGTGGTGTAATTAAGTTGTGTGCCCACAATGCTTTGGCTTGTGTAATGGATGTAATAAGGACATTTTTGATCATCTAACTACATAAGCACAGCTCCCAGGGCATAGTTCAATGCATCTGTCATGATGTGAAATGGATGAGACCAATCATGTACTTGTAGAATTGGGGTTTCTACAAGCTTTTTCTTAAGCTACTAAAATGTCTTTTCACATTCCTTGGTAAATATGAATGGAGCATCTTTATTTGTGAGCTTGACCAATAGTTTCACAATCTTAGAGAAATTATCTATGAATCATTGTATAGCCGATGTGTCCAAGGAATGAATCGACATCTTTAATAGTTTCTTGTTGGCAAGTTATTCCTTAGATAAACCTAATCTTTTCAAGGTCCATCTCAATCCCTACTTCTAAGATTTTATGCCCTAACACAATGCCATCCTAGACAATGAGATGGCTCTTCTGCCAAGTGAGTCGAAGATTGGTCTTCACACACCTTTTAAGCACTTACTCAAGGTGGTCTAGGGCTTGCTCAAATATGGCAACATAGGTGAAGAAGTCATCCATGAAGACTTCCATCCTGCTACTCATCTATTGCTAAAAAATATTCAAGACAAGGTGTTGGAATGTTGTAGGGCCATTGCACAAACCAAAAGGTATCTTTTTATATGCAAAAATCCTCAAGGGACTTGTGAATGGTGTTTTGGCCTAATCTTCTAGCATGATCTAAATTTGGTTCACAAAAAAAATCTATCATAGCAATGCTTAGAGATAGTGTCCAACACCTGGTTGACCTTTGAACATTGCCATGTTCAATAGCCTAAAATCAATATAAACCTACCACTTGCCACCTTTCTTTGGCACGATCATGAGTATGATAACCCACTAACTATCCAAAATGGGATAGATGAACCCCACCTTGAGGAGTTGTTTAATTTCTTCTTTGAAAATCTACTTGAAGTTGGGGTTTAGTCACCTCTATGGCTACCTCTTTAGCTTGATGGAAGGATCAGTATAGATGCGACGTTAGCAGATCTGAGGATCAATCCCTATGAGTTTAGGATATGACCAAGCAAAGGCTATTTCCCATTTCTTGACCACCTTCAACAACATCCTTTTCTACTAAAGAGTAAGGTTGACATTGATTATTACTAGCTTACCATTTTTTAGAAATGCATATTCCATGTCAGCAACTAGAGTTTTCAACTCTATGAGCTCCTATTTAAAAATGTCAACGATCTCCAATTCTTAATAATAACTTTCATTAGGTTCATCATTATAGAGTTGGAAATGAACTTGCCCCAATTCATCCATGCCTTCAACATATGCACATGTTAAGCTCTCAATTGGTTCCATGCAAAGTGTGCTACTTTCAAAATCAGTTGTTAGCCACTGGGTGCCCTCCTATTTTGTGATTGTTGTGTACAGGCACTTTTGGATTTTAGATTCATCTACACAATATCTACATGCTTTGATTGATGTGTTTGTGATAAACCATAAATTTTGCATACAATTTCATGCTGTATCATTGTATGAAATGTATGGAACTCTCTTCTTCTTGATCTTTCCAACTTTGGAAATTTCTAGAGAAAGATTTCTTATGCCCATTCGTGCATCAACAGTGATTAACCAAGCCCTTCTCATAATGATTGGAAAATCCCCCTTGTAATTTTCAAGCTCGATCACTAAGAAATTAATAAGATAGGGCCATCATAATGTCCTCCACTAATCCCAAGGGAATAGTGATGGACTAATCTACCAATTCTAAACAAATGTTGCTCTGCTTAAGAGGAGGTAGGTTCCAGGCTTTGTACATTTCATGGAAAATTAGATTAACACTAGAACCTAAATCAAGAAGAGCCTTACATGACTCATTTTTAGAAATCTACAAGTAGATGAGAGGAATTATAGGATTAGCTTTTTTTCTAGGAAGGTTACGAACCTTGATCCAATTAGATATTGTATGGATTAACATGACTGTGCGAATCTACGAAGGCATTAGGTTTGATGGGCTCTCGAAATAAATAGATGTAGAGGATGAAGGAGATATAGGGTGACCAGCTACATAAGTTGGTAAGGGATTTGTAGGGCTATTGGTTTAGAAGAATGATCATTTACGGGATCTAGATTTTGAACCACTCAGCAAAGGAACTAGTTGTAAGTTAATGATCCTAATAGCATTACATTGCTACGCTGCATAGAAATTTTACCTTCCATGGATGAAGTAGGCAATAATTAGGTTGAGGGAGGAGGAACATGTGTTGTAGGATAAGGACGGTGATAAGGGTATGGGGATTTCCATCTAGGAGATGGAGAATGAGTTTTATAATACCTTGGAAGATAGCAGTAATGCTAGAATGAGGCATGACTAGAATAGTCACGTAGAGACATGGGTTGCTAAACATAGTAACCATATGAATTAGGCTATTTGTAAGCATGTTGCTACCTAGGTAATGACATCCCCCACAATTGTGGTTGTTGCCATTGATGGTACTATTCATATGGTTGTGATGGAGCTCCACTTGGATAAGACAATCTTGTGTGTGCTTGCATTATTTCCAGTCTAGGATTCAAAGCATACACCCCAGATTCCTACAAGTGTGACACAATAAGGAAACACCCCTTAGGATGTTCATATTGAAAAATTTCATAACCACTATCATCATTTTATTTTGACTCCACAACCTCTTCCACTATAGCAGCTTTACCCTTATCCCTTTGTTAAGCATGTTTAGCTTTCTTTCTTCTCTTGCAACCATGATCACTAGCTTGCTCTTTGGATTCTTTTCTAATTTTCAGAGTGGTTTTGAATTTTTCATCTAAATATTTCCACATTTTGTCCAACTTAGCCAAAATTTTGGAAACGAATTTTTGAATCAGCAAGGTTTTTTACTACACAACTTTATCAAGTCGTGCCTCCCACTCACTATCACAAAAATAGACCTCTTTTTTTCTAATGGAAGGATCCTAGTTATACTGTTAAGTACTTTTCTATTTCCTCAACTCATCTTCTTCTTTTGAAACTTGCTCAATTAGCCTTTGAATCTAATGGGCTCAAAGTTTTGACAATCTCCCTTAGGCATAAACCCTAAGGGTTCTCATTTCTGATCGGAGCCCTTCTATGATATGATGAAGCTATTCCCACTAAGAATAACCATGGCCAGGAAACCTATGTAAAAGGGAATGATACTTATCCATGGCTCCATCCAAGGGTTCATGTATTCCTTGTCACTAGTGTTGGATTTACTTTCTCAAATTGGACACTCTAGAGTACATTTGATATTTGTCATTAAATAGCTCAAGCATCGTACTCCATTGATGAATTGATTCTGGCTCCAAAGAGTAGTATCAACTTTTTTCTTTACAACTTAAGTTGTTGCTCGTTGTTCTCTATATTCTAAAAAGGCATAGGCATCGTGAAATACTTGGAGATGGATATGCAAATCTAAGTTATATCCCCCTCAAATTTAGGGATATTGTTCATATCCAACCTCTTGATTCTGCTATCTTTCACATGCTTAGTTGAAATTCTAACTGCCTTTGCGATGTTCAACATGCTTCAAGTTGCTAGAAAAGGTTCATCATCATCATAATTTCGATGATGCCTGTGATGTCCTCTACTACCCCTTTGTTCATGGTGAGGCCTACAATCATTATCTCATTGTTCACCTCCATGATGGTTTCATCCCGTGCGGTTTCAATCAAATTCAGAGGAAGAAGAAGATTCAAATGAAGAGGACAAAGAGGGAGGAAGACTACCACCACCATGGTGTCTACCACCTTCTCTCTTCTTTTCATGGCCATGATCATTAGGTTTATCATCATTACAATGCTTGCCTGAACCCTTGCCTTGACTCCCACTTCTGCCTAAACCTAGATTGTTGATAGTGAACTATAAGTTTGAGTTCAAGCCCCCTTCACTATAGTTAAGGAGTGGAGAATCTTCATGTTGAGATCCCCAAAAAGGAGGATCCTGTTTGTCATTTTGATTTGGCTAGAATATGAGGTTAGTAAACCATTTCCCCTTTGTAGCTACACTTCTCTTGCTGCTAATCTCATTTGCATTATGTTTCTATGGGATGGTAGTCCCAATAGTCATGATCTTGCACAACATATTCATCATGGATATCCTAGATTCCCAACCTCTTAAGAGTTGGAGTAGCATCCTAGGAACATATCAGTTGAGAGCCAACACAACGTTGCCCTTCATATCTCTCCACCGCAGTTGTTTATCCTAACGTAGGATGAAGGTGAAATTAGGCACAAACTCATCTAGATGAGTGTACATCACTTTGAATTCTTGGAGCACTAATGGTTTTAATTCATCATGCCTATGAGAGACATTTTGGATTAAAAGAAAAATTTATTGTTCTTTAATTATAATTATAATTTTTATTTTTCAAATGATTATGACTTTTGGGTTTGTTTCAATGATCTCAAATAATATTCACTAAGTCCTAGATAGCACAAATATCAAACTACAAGTCCCCGGTAATGGTGCTAATGATGAGCAGCAAGTAAACCCTACACCCAACTATATGAATTACTAAGTGTTCACACATAATCCGATTGAATTCCATGGACTTATAGCCTTCTAAGTACACTAGTCTCTAGGAAGTGAAACTAACTGTTGCAATCATTGTCTTCCCAATTACACTTGTGAAATGAAAAGGTATGGTTAAGTGTAATTGAGACATAATTTTTATGATTTTTACATTTTATGTTCTAAGCTGCTTAAGAATAAAGAATAAAGAATGAAATTTATTCAATTGCTAATTTAATCAAACTACCTATCATTTAACTAATCCTAACAAAAGCATATGTTTTCACTTGCTATACACATCCTAAACATGATTAATGCTATTGGATTACCAAACGTTAAGCGTTACTGGAATTACCAAGTGCTAAGCATATGCTCAAAGTGATCATCCTTATGTGCTTAATTAATCACTATTTAATTTAGCTTAGTCTAACTTAATTAATTACTTAATTACTTAAAACATTAAATGAAATTACTTAAAATATTAAATGCATAAAAGAAATAAATAATCTATTTCAAAGTGTTGTAAGGCTTATTAGACAGCTCATCTTTATTGCCGCACACATTGCAGTGCTTTGGTATAATAGTGCTTGAATAAAGATCCATACACTATTTGACTCTTACTATGAACACTTAGAAAAATATTCTAACTTCTGAATGACAAAAATGCAAGAGCTTTACTACAACTATGAGACTTATGCCATAAATGTGGCTAATGAGCGCATATATATACCCATCGATGGGTATGCATCAACAAGTCAAATGCTACATCAACAAGATCATATTGATGGGATACTGTTGATGGGGTCACATTAATGACATCCTATTGACTTAGCCAACCAAACTACTCATCACTATCCAAGGCCACATCCAAGGATTCATATTTTTCTTGCCTCCATCCTTGGATTTGTTTTCTTAGGTTGGACACTCTCACATAGGTTTGGTATTTCTCATCAAAGAGTTCAAGCATTGTGGACCATCGATGGATTAAATTTGATTCCAATGATCTATACCAACTTTTAGCTTTGTCAACTAGTATCCTAGGAAAGAGCTTAAGATTTTTCCACTTACTATCAATGTTTTGGAAGGCATAGGCATCATGGAAGGCTTTTAAGTGATGTTGTGGATCAGAGTTATAGTCTCTTGCAAATTTTGGGATGTTATTCATATCAAGCCTTTTGTTGCAACTTTCCCTTTGATGCCTGTGGGGTATTCTAACTAGTTCCATTATCTATGTCATGCTCCTAGTAGCCAACATCAGACATGTCATGGTGATAATTTTTATTTCTATTTGTTTGATTATGATGATCTTGTCTATGCTCACTTTGATGATCTCATTTATTTCTTTTTCTATCTTTGTCTTAACACCTTAGTATATCTCTATTTCTCTACCTATGTTCATCCTTATCAAAACTAGACATGGAAGAGGAAGAGAAGGATGTGGAATTGGGAGAATTTCCATGGCTGCTATATCTCCCCCTATGGTTCCTTGATTTATCTCTTCTAGATTTGGAGGAGGCCCTAGGCCTTGAGGCCCTCCTTGTTCTATGACTTACTCCATCTTCTCTAGGATTTTTTGCATTAGTTAAACGTATTCTTTGAGTGTAGTAAGGGTTTAAATGAGCATAGGAAACCCCTTCTTGTGGTTGTTTACTCCAGTTTTCCTCATTATAAATCCTATCAATTCTCCTACTAGTGTTTTCATCATATGATGCATTATTGGCCCTATGTGAAGAAGACATGGTTTTGTTTGATAATGTGTGTGACTTAAAATATTAACGTTTTCTAAAAGATATATCATTAATATGTTTACAACAATTGTGTATAATATAATTGATCTAGATAACTAGCACCATCCCTAGCAACTATGCCAATGATGAACAACGTGTACTCCTACACCCAACCATATGAATCACAAGCATTCACACATGATCCGATCGAATTCCATGAATGAGACTATTTGTGGTATCTAGATTGTTAAGCATTGATCACAGGACGTTATCTTCCGACTTGGACTAGTGGTAGCTTTATCATGTATAGTTTAGTCCAAAGTGAGGCATATGATAATTGATGTTGTTTGGCCTTTAATACTCCTAGTTGTAAATAAGATGGAAGTTGAGAATACAAATCTAAATCAAAGTAATGGTAGTAATGTAAATCTATTTTAGCCTAGAGTGATAAGCATCTAGTCCTAGCTTACTATACACATATTGAGCTAATGTAATCGTTACTGAGATTACCAAGCATTATGCTACTGGGTGAACTAAGCAATAACACTACTGGGATTACCAAACAATTACACATAAATGCTCAAAATCAATCATACTCATTCCACTTTACTAATGAACAAGTAAAGTAAAATACTTGTAAATGTAAATGATTAAACTAAGAAAATAGTAAAAACTATGCTAAGTAAAACAATAAAACTAAGTGAATGCTACATTAATGAAAAGCAATCTCAATCTTTATATCTAGTCATGAACTATGCCCAAGTACACTTCACTCAAACAAAGATTTCATATAACTACTAAACACCACATTGTGGGCATTCATTCTCTATCATTAAAACTATGAAACAAAACTGCAATAATCTACCTAAGGATGGAATGAAACTTATGTAGGTTTGTATGCCCAAGTATTGTATTTATAGGTTGCACACATCCCATGATATCATATCTATGATGATGTAGCATGTGTTATGATATCAAATAAATGACATCATAGATATGATATCGTTATTACAATATCATTGGTGGACAAACATTGACTTTATCAAATAGATGCGACATCACATCTAGGACATCATAGATGCGACGTAGTAGTCAACTAAGACGTATCAACATGGATGCTACAATGCAAATGTGATGTAGAATCTATGACATAGCATCTACAATATCTTAGCCAACTAATGATTCATTAATAGGGGATACCCATTGCTCATAAATTGTCTACTCAATGTCCAGCTTGTCATGTACTCTAAATTTTTTTGCTCATTTTTAATAATTTTTTTGGGTTTTGACATCCCCATAAAAAATGTCAAGAAGCAAAGTTATCTAGCATAATTTCTTGTAGTAATAAAGGTTTAATGAAGGAATATCTGAAGATGATTTGGTAATAGAAGAGAAAATTTACTAAAAGTAAAACATTTATAAGAAAACGTTAAGAAAGTAGTAAGTAAATGATAAAGTAAGATTCATCAAGATAATTTTTAAAGATAAGGTTTTTGAAAGATAAAAAAACAAAGAACAAATACAAATAAAACTTCTATTTTATTGGGAAAACATTAGGGGTGATATAGATGATAAAGTGAAATATTTGCATACAACAAATCCTATATCCATAAAAACACTAATTAGTATAGCAAGAATAAGATCAAATAACCTTGACATTGAAATTACACATTAAGATAATGGGCAAGGTGAAGATATAGTATGATGATTATGTATACTCCAGGGGGTGAAAGATGAGCAATATGTACTATTAAAACATTATGAAATAATTCTCTTTGAAAAAAGTTATAAATCTCTACTCAAGATTTGTATGAGCTTTTCAAGTTACCAACTATATGAATATTAAGCACATCTATTGTGTTGTTAATATAATTCTTTTAAGTTTATATATATGTAATTAAATTTCATTTCTTTTTTAATAAATTGGAAGTTTTTATTATGTTTAGGAAATAACAAAGGATTTGTCAAATGATTATAAAGCCCCAACATACTTTTAAAGAAAGTTGAAAACATCATTGATGTAATGCCCCAAGCAGATGGGGTCAATTTGAAGGAAAAAAATTAGCATATTAGAATTAATAGTATAATTCATTTGAATGTGAGCCAAAGATGGGCAAAATAAAAAAATATATTCTTCATCTTCTATGCTTTGTTTACACAATATGCAAATACACTCTTCTCTTAGAAAACTAATCTCATGACCTATATTCAGACAATTATAAAGCCTCAAAATATTTTTTAAGAAATTTAAAAACATCATTAATGTAATGCCCCAAGCAGAAGGGATCAACTTGAAAGAAAATAAGTAACATATTATAATTAATAGTCTAATTCATTTGAATGTGAGCCAAAGATGGGCAAAATAAAAAATATATTCTTCATCTTCTATGCTTTGTTTGCATAATTTGCAAATACACTCTTCTCTTAGAAAATAAATCTCATGACCTATCTTAATAATGAGATGAAAAGAGCTCATTCTTGCTTTAGAAATTTTATAATAGAGCTTAGAAAATGAAAGTGACTTGAATTTGACTCCAAGTTCGAGACTATTACTCTTACTTACATGGTATACAATGATAATTAGTTATACCACTACCGCCTCTCCTTAGTTGTTGGTTGTTTAACTTTTAGATTTAAAAAAGATGTAGATCATCAATGTCATCAGTGTATATGCTTCCCAAATTAGCCTAAAAAATTTGATTAAGCAAGATTTTTGAGATTCCATGTATTAGATGGTTCAAGAAGCTTCCTAGCAAGAAAGCATATTTATTAGAGGGATATTTAATGATCATGTTAAATCTATGAAAATAAGATATAATAAGATTCATGAAGGACAATGATTTAGAGAGTATAATAATATTGGAGATTTACTATTTCAATATGCAAGTGCCTATAACCTTGAAATTACAAATAATTATTTTAAGAAGAGGATGAAACATTTAATTACATACAAGAGTGGTATGGATAAAATATAAATTAATTATTTTTTATTATGCAAAAGAGACTTGGCCATGTGCAAAGACTACAAGGTTGTACTTGGAGAGTGCCTTGCAACTCAACATCGACTAATGGTCATAGATTTAGCTATACAAAGTTTTTAAGGTAGTATAAGAAAAGGAAAAAATACATAAAATGGTGGAATTTGAAAAAAGATAACATCATCTTATTCTGAGAGTAGTTACTTCATGAAGACACCTAAAATAAGGATTGCTTTGCAAATGTAATTTGGAGCTAGATGGAAATTTCATTCAAAAAATTAAAAAGAACATTTTGGATGAAACAGACAACAAAAAATACATCCTAAAAAGAGATATGGTGGTGAAGTGATAATGTACAACTTTCTATTCGTTGAATCATCATTGTGTCGCGTCAATGGATCCCTATTGATGTGGCCCCATCGACATGTACCTGTCTATGTGGTGTTGCCTCATCAATAAGGTTGCATCAATGTAGTGTTTGCTACATCTATGGAGCCTTGTCAACATAGCTTCATAATAAAGTCTATAAGTGTGCACTCACAAGCCATGTTTAGGAGTGTTTTATCATAGTTGTAGCAAAGCTCTTGTAGTTTTATCATTTGAGAGTTATCATATTTCTCTAAGTGCCTACAACAGGAGTCAAGAAGTGTATAGATCTTTATTCAAGTGCTACTGTACCTGAACACACCAGTGTGAATGGCAACAAAGATGAGCCTTTTAATCAAACCTTTTAGCACTTGGAATAGATTAATGATTCATTTATGCATCTATTGTTTTCATTAATTATGCAATTAATTAAGCTAAATTAGAATTTAAGTGATGAGTTAATTAATTAAGCTAAATAGATTAAACACATAAGTACGACCGCTTTAAGCATAAACATGTATTTGCTTGGTAATCCTAATAGTGTTATTGCTTGGTTCACCCAATAGCATAGTGCTTGGTAATCCCAGTAGCAAATTCATGGGTTCAAGATGTGTACAGAAAGTAGGACCAGATGCTTATGTTAGGACTAGTTAGATATTAGTTAATTAGTTAAATTAAATTAGTTACTAAATTACTTCATTTCTCTATTTTAAGCACTAGGAACATAAAACATAAAATAATAAAAATGATATGCCTCAATTACACTTAACCATACCTTTGTACATCACAAGTGTAATTGGGAAGACAACGAATGACTATTAGGGTAAAGCTCACTTCCTAGGAGACTAATGTACGGGAAGACATAGAGTCCAAAAAATTCAACCAGATCACACATGACCACTTTGTGATTTGTATGGTTGGACACAGGGGTACCTCCACCGCTTATCATTAGCACCATTTCCAGGGACTCTTTTTTGTTGAAACATGTGCTATCTAGATTTAGTGAACATCATTAACATTTTTGGATGAACCCTAAGGTAAAAATCATTCTCATGAATAATATAATCACATAAGCACATTGATATCCTATTTGTATTGCAAAATGTCTTCTTCTCATAGGCATGATAATACTAAATCGCTAGTCCCTCAAGAATGCAAGATCATGTATACTCATCCAGATGAGTATGTGCCTCAATTCACCTTCATCCTACATCAAGATGAACAACTGTGATGGCATGATATGGAAGGCAACATTGTAATGCCTTCCAATCGATCTATGCCCATGATGCTACTTCATACTCTTAGTAGGTTGGGCATCCAAGATCTTCAAGAGGATCATGTTGTGCATGACTATGAAAAACGAGACTATCGTCTCATTGAAACACAACATAGGAGAGATTGACACTAGGAGAAGCACCATGAGTTTGTGAAGGGAAAATGGTTGACCAATCCCTTGTTCTTGCTTAATCGAGACAACAATGAGGATCCTTCCTTTGGGGGATCTTAACATGAAGATTCTCTGCCCCTTGTTATTGGTGATGGGGGTGTAGACATGAATCTACACTCCACTATCAACAATCCAGGTTTGGGTAAAAATGGTAGCCAAGGTAGGGGTTTGGATAAGCATCAAGAGGATAAGAAAACTGATAAATGTGGCCATGAAAACTGAAGAGGAGTTAGCAGACACCATAGTGGTGATAGTCCTCATCCCTCTTCATCCTCTTCATCAGCATGTTTTTCTTTCTCTTCTAGTTCTGACAAATGCAGCAGAAAGAACAATCGTGATGGAGGTGAATAGCAGGATAACAATGATGATTGACATGCCCACCATGACCGAAGGGGTAGCAAAGGATGTCACTAATGTCATTGAAATAATGATAATGATGAGCCTTTGCTAGCAACTTGAAGCATATTAACTATTGCTAAGGCTGTAAAAATTCCAACTAGCCATGTGAAAGATAGTCATATCAAATGACTTAATATGAACAATATTCCTAGATTTGAGGGGGGATATAACTCTAATCAAAAAACACATCTTCAAGATTTTCATGATGCATGTGCCTTATAAGATATTAAAAATGATTGGTAGAAATTAAAGTTATTTCCTAGGACACTCACCAAGAAAGTAGAAAGTTGGTACCAGTCCTTGGAGCTAGAATCCATTCGTAGGTGGAGTACAATGCTAGAGTTATTTAATGATATCAAACATACTCCAGAATGTCTAATCTAGAAAGGAAAATCCAAGGATGAAAACAAGGAAATCATGAACCCTTGGACCCTACCATGGGTAGATACTATTCTCTCATACACCAATGCCCTGGCCATGGTTATTCTCAGCAAGAACAACTTTGCCATATCATAGATGGACTTAGATAAAAAATGAGGAGAACTCTTGGGATCTATGCCCAATGGAGATTATCAGAAATCAGAGCCCATTAGATTTAAAGGTTAATTGAGTAGGTAGCAAAAGAAGGAGAGTTGAGAAAATGTGAAAGTGTAGAGGAATACAATAGGGATCCTTCCATCACAAAAAAGGAAGTTCGATTTTGTGACAATGAGGAGGGATCACCACTTGATAAGGTGGTAAACAAAAAGACCTTGTTGATCCAAAAATCTATGTCTGAAATTTTAGGCAAGGTGGATAAAATGTGGGATTCATAGAATGAAAAATTTCAAACTACTCTAAAAATTATTGAAGAATCAAGAGAGCAGAGTAGTGATTGTAACCGCAGGAGGCAAAAGAAAGCTAAGAGTGCCTACCAGAGGGGTAAGGGCAAGATTGCTGCAGTAGATGAAGTTGTAAAAATTGAATCAAATGATGATGGTGGGTGTAACATCTTCCAATAAGAACATCCTAACAGATGTTGCCCCATCATTTCACACTTATAGGAGTTTGGGATGTATTCCCTAGATCCACAATTAGCCAAAAGACAAACACCCAAAACTCCACCACAATCGTACAAGCAATATCAATAGTGGCACCAACCAAAGTCACAGTGGATGCCACCACCAAGGCAACAGTAGCCTTATAGGAAACCAAAGCCATATGGATGTTATGTTCAACAACTCTTGTCTCCATGTGAGTCTTCCAATCATGTTTCTTCTTTCCAACATCACTACCATCATCCTTGAAACACCACCAAATCTGGACTTAGCCATCCTAGCTACAAATTTTAGCAAAAAGGGGAACTATGCTCAACCCCTCTATAGAGAATAGAGAGTATAGTCTCCTAGAGCATAGTCAATTGGAGTGAAAAATCTTGAAATTTTACTTTAAGTGTTGAGGCTACACTCTCCCCCAAGCACACCATTCCAGAGCATAGATAGTGTAGTCATGGAGAGCATAGTTAGTAGAACATCACTCTTCACAAAATTTGCTAAGTGTCAAGACTATGCTTGACCCTAGTTGAGAGTGTAGTCAACCTTTCATGGAGAGAATAGTCTACAAAAGGCTAGTTTTCACAAATTTTGCTAAGTGTCAAGACTAAGCTCAACCCTAGTTGAGAGCATAGTTAGCCTCTCATGGAGAGCGTAGTCTGCAAATGGCCAATTCTCACAAATTTTGCTAACTTTTGAGACTATGCTCAATCCTAGCTAAGAGTGTAGTCAACCTCTCATGAAGAGAATAGTTTGCAAAATGCCAATTTTCACAAATTTTGCTAAGTGTTTCGACTACACTTGATCCCAATTAAGAGTGTAGTCAGCCTCTCATGGAAAGCATAGTTAGCAAAAGACCAATTTTTGTAGATTTTGCTAAGCATTGAGACTATGCTTAACCCTAGTTGAGAACAAAGTCAGCCCCTCATGGAGAGCATAGTCAGCAAAAGTCCAATTTTCAGAAATTTTGCTAAGTGTCAAGACTACACTCGACCCCAGTTGAGAGCATAGTCAACCTCTTGTGAAGAGCATAGTTAGTAGAAAGCCAATTTTTGCAAATTTTGCTAAGTGTTGAGACTATGCTCAACCCCAATTGAGAGCATAGTCAACCTCTTGTGGATAGCATAGTTAGTAAAAGGCTAGCTTTTGCAAATTTTGCTAAGTGTTAAGAATATGCTCAACCCTAGTTGAGAGTATAGTCAGCTTCTCATGGAGAGCATAGTAAACAAAAGGCCAATTTGTCAAGAGTCAAGACTACACTCATCCGTAGTTGGAAGCACAATTAGCCTCCCTGGGAGCGTGTAATCTACAAAAAAATCCATTTTCCTCACAGATTTCACTGGCATTAAGACTATGCTCTCCCCCAGCCTAGAGTGTAGTCACCTTTTAGAAGAGTGTAGTCAGTAAGGATAGTTTATAGTGGCCTCCACAGTGAAGCAACGATGCTAAACTCAACTCTAGAACATAGTCAACTCACATTTGGCAAGCATAGTCAACAAGATACTTCTTTTTTATATCCCCTTTCATCCCAAACTCGTAACTACACTCAACCCCACATGAGAGTGTGGAGAGCATAGTCCCACAAAGCGTAGTCTCTAAGTGTCATTTTTCAGGTACCTCACATTCCTCTCAATGCACACACATGCAATTAGCAGCATAGTCATTGTCCCATAGTCCCATAGAGTCTAGCAAAGCATAGCAAAGTGCAACACCATTAGCCCCCTTGGTACACCACATTAACAATAACTACGCTAAGCATAGTCCCAATTGTCCCATCTACCACGTAGTAGCCATCCCACATTTCCTGCTAACCCTAATCCTATAAATACCTACGTCTTTAGCATAGTAAGGGTTGGACCTTGTATGTGATCAAGGAGATATTGGTGAATGAGAAAAGAGGTGAAGTTGTAGACCATCACAGATCTGCCCCCCCCCCCCCTCTCCTTAGCAGCCCAACAGAACATCGCGCCTAGCGGTACACCACGGTGACTAATGCCTCGATAGGATACCAGTCTTCATAGCCATACATCCCACAGATTGTAATTATGCTATCCACTTTCTTCTACTATATACTACATATCCTCTAACTCCCTATTGGTGTTAACTACTCTCAACCCCATTTGGGATGCCACTCTACTTCATTCTCTCCGTTTCTTTGCATTTTCTGCACTTTATTTATATTTTTCACAGTTTTTACTATGTAGACATGCTTGAACTATGCTCAAGTGGTGGTCCTCATGCATTAACATTGTCTGCCTCACTAAAACCCTTGGCTACATTTAACCTCTTAGGTGCATGTAACCACGCTTGACCCCACTAACACCGCAAACATTGCAAACACCGTAAACATCATCTGCACCCTTACCACCGCCTTGCATTAGCACCATAGCTAACCATGATGCACCCCCATTGCATCTAGTAAGTCCTTGTTTGATCAACCATACCATTCAGAGCATTCCACCTCGGCCTTTAGTAGGGCCTCACATGGATTTCGGGTTAGGTTGTGTGCCCATGGAGCTCAGTGTTCTAACCATTGATGTTTCTAATCATTACAGTTTCTGCCACTAGAAGAAGGGCCAACTACTTTTCTAAACTTCATTGTGGTTGTCTCATGTGCTCTCTACATCACAGTTACTAGCTTTGGACCAATGTAGACCATAACACCCCTATGGACCTACTACGCAAGTAGTAGTAGCTAGATCTTAGGCTAGCACAAGCATTGTCTACTAACCTATCGGTGTAGATTGAATCCCATGGTCGATCCCCCAAAGAACCCATGTAGCAACCCACATCACACTCATTCCCACTACATGCTAAAAACCCATCATTTTCAACTCGAGTGTAGTCATCTCCAACATATTCTACTCTCTAGCATCAGAGCATAGTTAGCATAGTCCACTATATGGTGTGGAGAGTGTAGTTAGCATAGTCAATGGTGTTAACTGAGACAAGGTTAGTTTCAGCATAGTTCATAGTGTTTCACAACCAGAAACTCCTACAGTCCCCTCTTATAACTTAACCTACAACCATAAACCCAGATCAACCTTTGATGTTAGTCTCAAACACAATTGATGTCTTACCCATCGAATAGGACACCAAGATTGATGCCCTTGGGAATCTCGTAATGGCAAGACAAAGGAAATTTCTTAGGTTACACAATCAAGGCCTAGATTACACCACACTAAGCAATGAGTAGTACAACTTCATATGCATGAAGATTCAAGCAAGGTTATTTGTAGATCGTTTTGACATAGAGGCAAAAAAACTACAAGCTAATCCATTGGGATGGGTGGGAGTATATCACCTCCTCATTCAATATCATCCTACTCATGAAACCCTACCAATAGTTGTTGGCCCAACTCATCTGAGCAAGTGAGCACAATGTAGGAACAAACTACGAGGAAGCCCTACAAAAGGAAGAGGATGAGTTTAAAACTCACTCTAAGCATGAGGGCTTCTTCCACACCATCTTCCAATGAGTGATCCCTAGTTTGGCTCCTCCTTGACCTTGTTCACCCCTTCTCCTCAAGATGATCATAACACCAGCATCACATTCTAACTCTACCAGGCCTAGGTCACAACCCATTCAACCATCTCTACCCATGGTAACCATATTAGCTTAATCATATGTCCAAATGACTCAGGCATCCTACATCCTACCTATTTCATCAATGCCCTTGACATTGGTCCAACCTAGGCATGTGTTGCTTGTCCCAATCACTGTCCCTATAGCACAGCCAACACTTTAAGCACATTACATGATTTCACAATCCACAACTAGGCCATGAATAACATAGCTAGTCCAATAGCAAATAACATAATCAACACAACTAGTGAAAGCATCTCAAAACTCAAACTAGGCATTCCAAATGATCCAAAGCTTGATAGAAGAGGTGAAGCAACTCAAAGCCACCTCCTCCAAAATCATTAAAGTGGCGGAGTTATACTAAGATGACCCTATAAATCTTGTAGTCCCACCTCTAACTCTTCTAGCTAGAGTCTCACTGCCTCAATTCACCAAATACAATGATGAGGGAGACCCCAATGCACATCTAGTCATGTTTAGGTCAAAATGCCAATTATTGTAAGAATCGCCACATGCCATCACACGCATGTTCACCATGTCACTAACTAGCAAAGCATTAGATTTGTATTGTGCACTACCTAGAAGCTCTACCTCTTTTTTGGAGGACCTCTTGAGCCAATTTGTAATGTGCTTCAAATACAACTTGAAGCCAGAGATAACCTTGGACCAATGAATGCAAGTCAAGCAAGGCTGCCTAGAGCCTATGCAGAAGTTCATTCAATGTTGAAGTGCCTCACTAAATGAAATACGAGAGCTTATAGTTGAAGCACATCTCCTCGCCATTTTTAAGGGTACAGTCAATGACTTTATAAAGTCAAAACTATATTACCTAGGCTTGCAATCCCTAAGCCAAGCCTTCACTCAAACCAAAAGCATAGAAGATGTGGCAAAATCTAGCAAGGATCCATCCTATCTAGCCTACAAGAATTGGCATGTGAGGAGAGACAAACACAAGGGAAAGCAGAATGCAACAATGGCAACTATAGCTAAAGAAGCCAATGTAACCAACCAAGGGTAGACGACTAAGCAACCCAAAGCCCTAACTAACAACAAAGCTACCAACTCTAGTGCTAGGGCAATCAAGCAGCCTACATCCTTGGTAGCCATAGCTCAATTTGTTCAAAGGCCCAACTTTGAGTGCAAGGATCACTCTAAGTATACCCCATTTCCACAAAAGCCTTCAAAGTTTCTAAGCCAACTGCTAAAAATCAGATGCATCCAAAACAAACAAATGTCCAAGGATGCCTACAAAAAACATGATAGATACTACAAGCCACTAAGAAATCCCACTTCGGTAGCACCAAACGAGCCCCTGGTCCCAAGACATTTTAGGCTAGAGAGATTTTTCCATTACACTAGTTGCCCTACCATAGCATGGACTTTTCCTTAGCCTTGAAAGATGGCCTACAAAGGATAACTAACATAGGTGAGCTCGTACTCAACATTGTAAACCCAGTCAAACCTCAGAACTAGTCCATGACGGTGCATAATAATCCTCTAAATGTAGATGATGTTGGTTATGTCATAAATTCTATCAGCATTGACAACAATCCAAAACCAATGTAGTAGCCATTTGTGATTTGGGTGTCCTCTAGTAGTGCAAGGGTCCCCTCATCCCCCATGGGTTCAAGGCCTCCTTTCATCATTAGAATGCCACCTCAAGCACCCACAATTCCCTTCATAGTTNCCCCCCCCCCCCCCCCCCCACACAAGTTGCATTAACAAAAACCATTCAATCACCCCTCATAGTTAGAGTGAAACAACATGCTAGCCCCTCACCTATCCGAAGCCTAGTAGTAGCCAAGGGATAACCTTGTTGGCAAAATGGGCAAGCCCCCAAGGTGGCAACATAGGAGACCTAACAAGCATCTTGCAAATGAAATGATTAGGAAACATCGAGAGTAAAGAGCACTCAGTCCACCAAAACCAATTCCTATATCTGTGGTTTCGATGACCAAAACAACTAAAGAGGGCACAATGAGCAAATCACGAGGGAGCACTAAGGCTCCTAAGCAAGCCAAGCAAATAAAGCCTAAGTTGCCTCCACAAGAAATCCATCTCTTATGCCTCATAGAATAAGCCAAGGCCAACAAAAACATGGCTAATGGCAAGGACTTCATGGATGCATTAGCCTAAGTCAAACAAATGCTTAAATAGAAAAGTACAACATTGTGCTTGTACAACTTGATCATGACCTCATCTGCCCACCACGAAGCACTGGTGTGGATGTTAACCTTTATCCTTGTTACATAGGACATCCCTATAGATGAGACATTTATCCATGTAATGATGCTACCCCTTGCACCATAGGAATTGAGTTCCACATCCCTAGCATTTCATGATGAAGCAATCAAGGTTAATCCCGAGAGGGGAAAGATCATAACAACTCTTATGTTTATTACTATACATGTTAGGCAATGAAAAATTCATAGAGTGCATGTCAATGATGGAGTAGCAACAAACATAATACCATACACCATCGTGGATAAGCTAGGCCTCACTGATCAAATTAGGCCAACAAAAATCGCATGCTTGAAATCCTTCAACAAGTCATGCATCATTGTCAAGGATACTATTACTATAGCTTTTGTAGCAAGGGTTCAATTCCCCACCACTATTGAGTTCATTATCATAGAAGAGATGCTAGGCTTCAACTTAATATTATGTAGACCTTTGCTGGCCTAATTACAAGTCATCTCCTCTCTAATTCATCAAGGGATCCACCTCCCATACGAAGGTGGTCAAGTTATCATCCATGGTGATAACACCATCCCCATGGCCATCAAAAACATAGACATGGAGTAAGGGTTGAAGGTTAAGTTTCCTAATGACACATCTGCCACAAAGAATGAGACTCATGAAGCAAATACAATCGAAAGAGTGGTAGAAGCTAGTAACCTCATGGAGGATGCCATTTAGGCAAAGATGCCCTTTAATGTAGCAAGTAAAGGTCAAGGGGATTACTGGATAGTGTAATCCAGACCTTACATGCCTCCTAATCCACACCAGTTTAGGAAGCAACTATGTGACTAAGGTACCCCCTTAGTCCGAAATGCACTAGATGCTTACCTACTATTTGCTTCTGCACACCCCATATTTTACTTTTTACTTGTGTTACATTTGTTTCGCATTAGATTAGCATTGTAGTATGTTATTTACATTTAGCTTGATTACTCATATTACGCATCAATTCACTTAGTTTACGCATTTGCTTGCTTTATTTATGCATTCATCTACTTTATGCATTTTCTTGCACAGTTTATGCTTTCGTAGTTATTACTTTAATGCATGAAAAACATAAAAAATGCATAAAAATCATAAAAGCAAAAAAATCACAAAAAAAAGGAGAGAGATAGCAATATATGGCCTAGAATGGCCTAAAACTATCACTTTTAAATCCATCACCAGTGGCCCAAAATGGCCTTAAACTATCACCAATATGTGGCTTAGAATGGCCTAAGACTATCACTTGTAATTCCATCAATATGGCCTAATCACTTGTAATTCCATCGTTATGGCCCAAAATGGCCTAAAACTATCACTGTAGCTTGGAATGGCTAAAACTATCATGTTAAATGATACCAGCAACCCAAAATGGCCTAAAACTATTACCTTTAAAACCCTTACTATAGCCTGTAATGGCCTTAAACTATCCTCATCATTACAGCCCGGAATGACCTTAAACTACCGCCTTGGCCCACTATGGCCTTAAACTAGCAACGCATGGGCTGAAATGGCCAAAAACTAGCAATGGCCCGCTATGGCCTTAAACTAGCAACACAGGGCCTAGAATGGCCTTAAACTAGCATCAACCCTCCCACTATGGCCTTAAACTAGCATGAGGCCTGTCAAGGCTTTAAACTAACATGGCTCGCAATGGCCCTGACTCACTACAACTCCCAATAACCAAAACTTGCTATGGCTCATAGTGGCCCAGTATTACTATCATTCCATAACTCTAGGCTAGTGTAACACATATTTGTCACATTAATTCATCACTTAGGTGCATTAGCATAGGTTACATTGTAAGCAAAATTGTAGTAAAATGTGATAAAATCATCATATAGCCCTAAAGTTTGCACATTACACTTGGCAAATAGTCATACATAATAGAGCATCAATAGCAATACATAGTCATAACATAGCATGAGTAGCATTACATAGCAACAAATGACAAAAATAAAACCTTGTGGGAGGTACATCCAATCATGCTCAATCAGTAGCACTAGGTGGAGGTGGAGATTCCAATTCCTCTACCAAGTAGCTGGGGCCTTCAGCATCATCTCGTACCTACCAAAATTTAAAAACAAATATACACAATTAGTAAGTAATATGTTACATGTAGCAAGGTAATTCAAAAACACAAAAAGCATAAGAAATTATAAATTAACATAGCAAAAAACTAACCCAAGAGGATCCTACATCGATGAGCTCTAAAGATAACTTTCCAAGGCTAGCCTCTAAGCGATGAAGGATCTTGGCTTCGGAAAGTTTCATCCAGTCTTCCTGGCCAAAGTCAATACCCACAAGGGTCTTGCCTTTGTCCATGGCAATCCATGTGGGTGGCTACATGGAAAATGTAGCAAAAGAGGCCTCTCTAAAAGGAGTAACAATCTACCTCATGAGAGAGTTACTCATGATCGTATGTTGTGCTAACATGTCATATGCCTGCTTTCCATCAATCACCTCAAAAAACATCTCGAGGTGATGACGTTCAATAGACTCTTCTTTGTACCATTTTAGGTATATGTCATGCTCCTACTTGTATTGATGCTTGTGATTTCTCTACATCTACCCCTACCAGTAAACCTTTGTGTTGTAATTCTTGCAATCCTAGTCCTTCTGAATAAGCAAGTTCATCTGGATTTGCTACTCTACCAGCTCTTGCATTGCCTCATTCTTTCCTCTTAGTGTGCTCTAATATCAAGCATACTCAATCTCAAAGGTTTACTAGATATTGTCTCTCTACAATCGAGCTGCTATGAAGTCATACCGAGATTAAAGATCCTTGATCTTCTCATCCTAGCTATCCACCTTCTCTTGCAATTCATGCACGCATTTCCATAAGAGCTCATTCAAGCACCTATAGACCCATAACAACTTGGTAGAAAAAATTAGATGGCTAGGCTTCTATTGGCCTTACATGGAGAGCAATTACATCTAGAAAGTCAAAATCTACAATACTTGTCAACAACATAGCAACTTAATGCACATGCCACCAACTAAATTGCATACAATGCAAATCATGTGGTCATTCCAACGTTGGGGCCTAGACATCATCTGGTCCATAACAGCTAAGTCCTCCATAAGGCATAGCTTTATAATAACTACAATGGAATACTTCACCAAGTGGGTAGCAAGTTTGCAAGTTCCTATTAAAAAACATAGTGACCCGTTTCAGCTTGCCCATGACTATAGTGATGGACAATGGACCACAGTTTAGCAACACCAAAACTAAAGCCTTTTATGAGCACTTTAGCATCAAGCACTCCTTTTCATCACCATACTACCCTTAGGCAAATGGCCAAGTGAAGGTTACCAACAAGGTCATTGTCAACCTCCTCAAGAAGATGCTAAGCAATAGTAAATGATGATGGCATGAGCAACTAGTCTATGCACTTTAAGCCTATCACATGATGCATCAAACAATAATAGGTATGATGCCTTATAGCCTCATCTACAAATCTAAAGTAGTTTTGCCACTTGAGTTGCAGGTTCCATCACTCTAGGTAATCCTCTCAAACTTCATCAGCGAAGGTCAAAACAACGAGTTGAGAACCATAATCCTTGACTCAATACAGGAGGAGTACATGTGTACACTTGATCACATTTAATGGTATCAAGAAAGGCAATGACAAAAGCATCATCACAACCAACATGAACACCTAATCAAGAAAGGGGACCTAGTCCTCAAGGTCATTCACAAACCCTCTTGATAAATTCTCAGCCAATTGGGAAGGGCCTTTCTTGGTCACTAAGGCTTACGACAATGGAGCATTTAAGTTTGCTGATCAAGATAGAAATGAGTTTGCTAATCTAGTAAACTATTCACACTTGAAGTCATACTATATCTAGCATGCAACACCACACATTAATGAAGCAAGGTAAGCATTCATCTGCTACAATGTTAAACTAGCACAACTCATCCACTATTTAAACTAGCATAGATGTCTATTATAACTATAAACTAGCATAGCTCATGTCTACTAAGACTATAAGCTAGCAGTCCACCATGACCTTAAACTAGCAGTCCATCATAACTCTAAAGTCACACAGCACATCCACTAAGACGTTAAGCTAGCACAAAGCAGTCCACTAGGACTATAAGCTAGCATAGCATGGTTTTCTAGGACCTTAAACTAGGCTTGATCGTCCGCTAGGACCTTAACCTAGTAAAGCCATGGTCTACCAAGAACTTGAATTGGGTTTGCGATCAGTCATTAATAACATTTTCCATCCTTTTGCAACCAATTGAGCAAGCAACTATAACTCTCCTTCTACATTGAGTGAGTGAGCATACTACAGTTCCAAAATAAGGCACTTGCAATCTATGCAACTTATGTCGGTGATGTGGCCTTCTACATTCTATCATCTACAGTCTATTTACATTTATGTCTTGTGTGGTTTTCTTGTCTTCTCAAAGTTGTGTTTGTAGGATGAATCCCCAAGCGATCATGCAGAAGCACGTCTCATTGCAACAACAAGTCACCACATCGCTCCAATGTGCATGATTGGACTAGCTAAACCTCTCAAGAGTGCATATCCCTATTATCCCATTAAATCGTACTCACATCTACTTGTACATCCCAATACCCTTTCATTCATTGCATAGCACAGATTACAAGCTTTTTTAACACTCACTTGTTGTGACCACATGGAACCCTCTTCGAATCAAGCTTCAAAGCCCAAGGTAGACGTAACATGAGTCATCTCATGGGGAGCCTCTATTAGCTAGTCAAAGCCTAGGTAGATGTAACATAAGTCATCCTAGGGAGGAAACACCTATCGTATAGATGCGATGAAGTTTCACCAATGACAAAGCAAAGTTCATCTAGTGATACATAACTCACTTGATGGGAAGCACTTCACAACAAGTATTTAGTAATGTGAAGAGCCCAAAGAAGGTCCATCCTATCAAAAAAAAAGAAAAAAACACTTCATCAAGCAATCCAATAGCAAAGTAGTTTCACAGCTAGCCTAGCCTTGAACCTATACCTTCACTCTTTCACAAGCACTTTGACAAGAGATCAATGATTTCAAGGCAAGCCACTCTAGTGCCATGGTCATAATCAACCGTGATTTCCTTACATCATAACATCTCATTTTTATCTCATCATCACTTTTATCTCTAACACATTAGCTACACCTTTTACTTCCACTTCTCACCTACCATCTAGCATGCCACTATCCACAGCACTCTTAAGCATAGTGCAGTGACATCTAATCATGCACTAAAGAGTAATGTTGGTGCCAAGTCTACTATGGTGTTTTGTTGTTCTTTGTCAATGTCTCTTGGATGACTCCTCCAAACATCAACAAAGAGGGACCAATGAAACACCACCAAATCTGGACTACGGCATCCTAATTGCAAATTTTGGTAAAAAGTGGGAACTACGCTCAACCCCTTTGTAGAGCGTAGAGAGCATAGTCTCCCAAAGCATAGTCAATCAAAGGGAAAAATCTTAAAATTTTACCTAAGTGTTGAGACTATTCTCTCCCCCCAAGCACATCATTGTAGTGCATAGACAACATAGTCATGGAGAGCATAGTCAGCAAAAGGTCAATTTTCTTAAATTTTTCTAAGTGTCAAGACTACGCTCAACCCCAATTAAGAGTGTAGTTAGCCTCTCATGGAGAGTGTAGTCTACAAAAGGCCAATTTTTGCAAATTTTGCTAAGTTTCAAGACTACACTAGACCCCAGTTGAGAGCGTAGTTAGCCTCTCATAAAGAGCAAAGTCTTCAAGATGCTAGTTTTCAAAAAATTTTCTTAGTGTTGAGACTACGCTCGACCCAACTTGAGACCGTAGTCAAACTCTCATGGAGAGTGTAGTTAGTAGAAGACCATTTTTTACAAATTTTTCTAAGTGTAGAGACTATGCTCAACCCTAATTAAGAGCATAGTTAGCCTCTCATAGAGAGCGTAGTCAGAAAAAGGCCAATTTTTGCAGATTTTGCTAAGTGTGGAGACTACGCTTGTCCCCAATTGGAAGCATAGTCAACCTCCTAGGGAGAGTGTAGTCAACATCATGGGTAGAGTGTAGTCTACAAAAAATCCATTTTCCTCACAAATTTCACCAGTAATGAGACTATGCTCTCCCCCAGCTTAGAGCATTTTCACCTTTTAGAAGAGCATAATTAGCAACAATAGTCTCCAATGGCCTTCACAGCGCAGCAACGATGCTTAACTTAGCTCTAGAACATAGTCAACTCACCTTCAGTAAGCATAGTCAGCAAGATACTTCTTTTTTGTATGCCCTTTCATCCCAGAATTGTAACTATGCTCTACCCCATGCGAGAGGTTGGAGAGCATAGTCCCGTAGAGCGTAGTCTCTAAGTGTCATTTTTTAGGTACCACACGGTCCTCTCGGTGCACACACATGCAGTTGGTAGTGTAGTCATAGTCCCACAATCCTGTAGAGTCTAATAAAGCATAGCAAAGTGCAACACCATCAACCCCATTAGTACATCGCATGCATAGTAACTATGTTGAGCGTAGTTCCAGTCGTCTCATCTGCCATGTGGCAACCATCTTGCATTTCTCGCTAACCCTAATCCTATAAATACTTACATATTTAATGTAGTAAGGGTTGAACCTTGTATGTGATCAAGGGCATATTAGTAAACAAGAAAACAAGCAAAGTTGCAAACCACCGTAGACCCCCCATAGCCTAGAAAAACACTATGCCTAACGTTACATCGCAGTGGCCAACCAAATAGGAGCAGATGCCTTGGCAGGACACTAGTCTTTGTGGCTAGACACCTTGAGGATTGTGACTATGTTATCCACTTATGCCTACTATATATCGCATACCCTCTAACCTACTTTTGATGTTAACTATGCTTAACCCCATTTGGGGTGACACTCTGCTTCATTCTCTTCATTTTTTTGCATTCTCTACACTTTATTTACATTTTTCATGGTTTTTACTATATAGACACACTTGAACTACACTCAGGTGATGGTCCTCATGCGTTAACACCATCTACCTTGCTAAAACCCTTGACTATGCTCATCACCTTGGATGCTTGTCACTACGCTCGACCCCACTAACACTAAAAACATCGCCGACACCCTTAGCACCACCTCGCATTAGCACTACAACTAATCATGCTGCACCCCTATTGCATCTAGTAAGTCCTTGTTCGATTAACAGACCATTCAAGGTACCCCACCTCCACCTCAAGCAGGGCCTCACACAGATTCAAGATTAGGCTGTGCACCTATGGACCTTGGTGTTCCAACTATTGACATTTTCAATCGTTATAGTCCTAAATATTACAAAGCTCATTCTTCACATTCTAGGAGGGATGCCACATTTTATCCTTATCCTTCTCCTATTTTTGCACCCATTCCTCCACCCTCAACATAGCTACCACCTGCTCCATCCATGCAAGGTAAACTTCTAGCCCAACTATAACAACGCAATGCTACCAGGGCTATCAATCTATAACCAGTTCATCAACTGAGAGGTTCGAAACCTCATGCTCATAAAAGACCATTCTTCTAAACCAATAGTCCCACTAAGCCCTCACAAAATCAAGTGGCTAGTCACCCTACTCCTACCTCATCCTCTACAAAACATTCCATCATGCCCCCTTCAAACCACATGCTACCCAAAATCCATACTGTTATGCTTACCCATGTCATATCTAATTAGATCTGAGTTGGCAACCTTCCTAGGAAATTACCTAATCCTCAGAGCCCCCTTATCTACTTACAAATTGTTGGGAATGAACCATGTAAATCTCTTCTTAATTCAAGTTCCAGTGTGAACTTGATTTCTCATGAGATGTATACTTCCTATAACCTGCTGCCTATCAAGAAGAGAAATATAAGATTAGAATTGATGGACCAATCCATCATTGTTCCATTGGGACTAGTTAAATATATTGTAATCACTATCTATTGGTGGTCTTATCCTACTAATTTCCTAGTAATCAAGCTCGAAAACTATAAATGGGACTTCCCAATCATTATGGCAAGGGCATGGCTAAGCATTGTTGATGGAAGAATGAACATTAGAGATCTTTCCCTAAATATATCTAAATAAAATGCATTTAGGAATGTCAACAAGAGATGAGTCCCATGCATCACGTACAACAATACAAGGTGTAATTACATGCAAAAACTTTGATCTATGAAACAAGTATCTATTTCAGCATGCAATTAGTATGTGCATGAGGTGAATATTCAAAGGTATCTATATGTAACAGCCACAAAACAAGAGGGTACCCAGTGGCTAATCGGTAATTCTGATAGTAGCACAATGTGCATGGAACCTACTAAAAGCCTAACATGTGCTTATGTCACAGGCATGGATGAACTAGAGCAATTTCATCATCAACTCAATGATGATGAAAATGTTGATACTAATTGGGGAGAATTAGAGATCCCTAAGAATTTTAAACAAGAGCCCCTAGAGTTAAAAACTCCACCCATTGGCCTAGAATATGCATTCTTGAAAAAAGGCAAGCCAGTCATACTTAATGCCAAAGTTGCTCCTAAATAGAAAGAAAAATTATTGAAATTAGTCAACAAATGGCTAACAACCTTTGCTTGGTCATATCCTGAACTCACTGGAATCGATCCATAGATATGCTAGCACTGCATTTACACTAATTTTTCCATGAAGCTAAGGAGGTAACCACAATGGAAATTGAACCTAGAATTGACACAAATTGTTAAAGAGAAGTTTAAGCAACTCCTTAAGGTAGGGTTCATCTACCCCATTGTGGGTGGTGAGTGAATTAGCCCACTCATGATAGTACCAAAGAGAGGTAGAAAATGGGGGGTTTGTATCAACTTTAGGCTATTAAACATGGCAACATTCAAAGATCATTTTTTGTTGCTATTCATTAATCAGATGTTGGACACCATATCTAGGAATTCCTATTATAGTTTTCTGGATGGTTATACTCGTTATAACCAAATCTACATTACACTAGAAGATTAGGCCAAAATAATATTCACAAGTCCCTGGGTGATCTTTCTATATTGCATGATGCCTTTTACTCCATGCAATGCTCCTACCACTTTCCAAATCTAGTCTTAAGCATCTTTTAACAACAAATAGGTAATGAAGTGGAAGACTTCATGGATGACTTCTCCACTTATTGTGCTACCTTCAAGCAAGCCTTGGACTGCCTTGAGCAAGTACTAAAAAGATGTGTGTAGACAAATTTATAGCTTAATTGGAAAAAGAGTCATCTCATGGTCTAAGAAGGCATTGTATTGGGGCACAAAATTTTTTAGGAAAGGAGTGAGTAGACCTCAAAAAAATAAGGGTCATACAATAAATCACTCACCAACCAAAAACCATCAAAGATGTTCAATCATTCCTTGGACACACTAGTTACTACTTGTGATTCATAAAAAAATTTTCTAAGATCACGAAACTGTTGGTCGAGCTGACAAAAAAAGATGCTTCCTTCATCTAGACAAAGGAATGTGAAAATGCATTCTAGAGCTTTAAACAAAAGCTCATAGAGACTCTAATTCTATGAGCACTTGACTGGTCTAGACCATCCCATATCATGACCAATGCATCTAATTATGTCTTGGGAGCTATGGTTACACAATTGGATGATAAGAAACATCCATATTACATCCACTACATAAGTTGAAGCATTGTGGGTGCACAACTAAATTACACCACCATGGAAAAAGAACTGATGGCAGTGGTGTATGCTTTGGAAATGTTTAGGTACTATGTGCTTGAATATAAAGTGTTTGTGCACACTAATCATAGTATCATCTACATCTTCATGAACAAGCCAATGATGAGCCCCTGTGTCATATGGTGGTTACTGATCTTGCAAGAATTTGATCTTACAATGGTGGATCAAAAGGGGACTGAGAATGTGGTCGTCAATCACTTATCTCGATTATGATGGGATAACAAAGAGGAGGAGAGCCTACTCTCTAACAAATTTCTTGATGAACTTCTCTTTGCTACTGTAACAAATGAACAAATTCCCATAAAACCAAAATGGTATGATGGCATCCTCACTTATGTTCTCACTTAGGAGATGCCACAAGATCTAGACCACAGAAAGAAACAACAATTTCTTCATCGAGCTGAGCACTTCATGGAAAGCAATGGACACATTTACAAGATGTGTGTTGATGGCCTTGTTCATTGGTATGTCCCTAATGTAGATAAATTACACATTCTCTAGAATGCTCATGAGGGTCCTTATTGGGGCCACTATGCTAGGAGATGCACTACCATAAAAATATTGATGATAGGATACTATTGGTTTACAATCTTCAAGGATGCCCATTAATTTGTTTGATCCTGTGAGCCTTGTCAACGAGATGGTCGGATGACTACATGAATGGAGGATCTTCAACACTAGATTCAACCACTATAACCCTTTGACATATGGGGCATAGATTTCATGGATCCCATCACACCCATGTCCAATGAGAAGGCATATATAATCGTTGCCGTTAATTACTGTACCAAATGAACAAAAGCAACAACCATCACTGACTATACATCATCCATTGCTACTCAATTTGTACAACAAAATGTTGTGAATACATTTGGGATGCCACGTGCACTATTTTCTAACAACAAAACCCATTTTACAAGTGCCACTTTTCAAAAACTCATGCAATGCTTAAGGGTTGAACATAAGTTACCAACACCCTGTCACCCCCAAGCCAACAATCAAGCAGAGGTGACTAACAAGGGGATTACAAAGACTCTAACAAGAACTATTAGCAAATATAGGAGAGATTGGAGCACAAAACTTAACAATGCCCTTTGGACCTACTACTCAACATGGAAACTCCCTATTGGCTACTCTCCTTACGAGCTGGTGTATGAAAAACTTCCAACGCTTCCAATTCAATTCGATCTTCGTACACACTGAACAGCCTATGACCTGGATCTTGACCTAAGTCTAACACAAAAAGAAAGATTAATCAACCTAAATGTACTAGGAGAAAATAGATTAGTAGCCCTATCCTAAAATGAAGTGCACAAGGAATTTAAAAAATAATGTCATGATCTTAGAATACAGAAAGTAAAATTTCAACTAAGAGATAATGTTCTCTACTAGAATCCCACACATGTACCACAAAAAACCAAATTCCAAACGTTGTGGAAAGGGCCTTATATAATCGATGAAACCTTTTCTTCTGGGGTCATGATCATATCCAAACCTGAAAGCCCAAAAAAAGGCATTTGGTCAACATTCAACAGAGAAATCCTTTCCACGAGCCCAAGAAAGTCAGTGCAAAAAATACCTCAATGAATGGGCAACCATGCTCAATTTTTTGGATCTCCTACTTCCAACTCAATCATCGGAAAGATGGGCATCTATGCTAATCATATACGTGGCTTCTTAGTTTTTATATTTTTTATTTTACACATTTTTTTTCAATTTGTTTATCTTACACCTTTTTGATTTTAAAAACTTTTTCCTATTTTACACCATCATTAGTACATTTAAATCTTTCTTGAGTATTTTACACTTTCTTATATATTTTACTTTATTTTAGTGGTATTTTCTAATTTTTGTTAATAAACGTGCTTTGTGCCAACAGAACACTATAGTTGTTACTAATGGTGGTTTGTGACTAATGTTTTGTTTGTGAATGTCTAGTTTCTATTTCTAAATTTTTGTACCAATCGCTAAGACATGGTTTCTTTTTCATAGAACATGTAGTGAGTCCATGACATCCATACATCCACAATCTCTATGGTCTTCCTTATTTTAAAAGTATGAGGTCTCTTTCATTAAATAAGCTTTTAATACATTTATGACCTTGGTAGTTTCTAGAGTTGGAAAGGATTCAAAGGTTTGCATAGGGTGTGACTTCAAGGGGACTTAACACTCTTTGTACTCTTCTACTTGCCCAAGTGCATGAGTGTTTTCATAAACTTCTTACCATTTCGTGTCAACCAATAACAAGAAGTTGAATAAAGTCTTTGCATGGTTTGGTTCCCATCCAAAAAAAACATAAAAACAAAACAAAACAAAATTATGGAAATTCAAAGCACATCCCTTAGACAAATAAATAGACTACCTGCACTAGTTATGAACTAGAAAGACATGTTACACATGCCTGAAGGTCCCCTCTATCTAAGGCCCTCTCTCGCTTCCTACTTCTCTTTTCTTCTCTTTATAGAATGGTTGTTGTTCTATGGGAGAACTCTTGTGTCTTGAGGGGATGGATTGATCTTGGAGTGATGATGCAAAGTTACTAAAAGTAGTTGGTTTTGGTTTGGACTAAGGATGGATCTTCTCAAGTCATTTAAACATAAATCCAAAAAGGATTGCTTATGACCTTAATTCAAAATTACATTCCACCTTCTCCATCATCTGTCTATGCTACTCGTAGCTCACCTCATTGTTAGTGTCCATGTTCTTGATTCGATGTATTTGTCTAACATACCTGAATTCTTTAGTAGAATCTTCTAGGTTTTGATTTTTAACTCCCATATATCATTAATCACCTATGGGGCCCATGAACTCCTTAGGTTGAGGTTATGTAAGGGCAAACAAGGCATGTGTCTGCTATGGGGAGGACCCACTTGCATATCTCTTGGTTGGGTTCGTTAAACACCTTATCCTTAGGCATTCTTACAATCAAAATCTTTCATACATCCAACTATGTGCTCCTTTGCATATTTTTTTTAATGCACACATTCTCCATCAAATTCTTGAATTTATGAACCTTCAAATACCCTCTTTAAAGATTTCATCATATTCTTGGCTTTTCTAGAACTCCATGGACCCCAAATCTATTTAAAAATTCCTTGTATTTTTCAAAATATTCACATTTGAAAATTTTTTTTACAAACCTCGTAAATGGGGCCCCGTCAATGAAGCCCATGCATATATGAGGCCCATCAACATAGTGTAAAAATAGTATAAATATGTGTGCTTTATGAATTTTTACATTTTCTCACAAACACCAAGGGAGTTTTTCAAATTTTTAGAGCTCAAAACCTTCCAAAGCCCATAACTTCCTAACCGTTTATCCAAATCATTTTTTTCTTTGACCCTGTAGTTATCTAAGGTAAGCTCTTTGATGAGTAGTGAGGTACCCTTACACTCAACCATACAAATACAAGCGTTTCACGCACGATCTGGTCAAACTCCAAGGACTAAGTGCTTACGCGCCCTAATGGAACACTTAAGGTTAATCAATCGTTGTCTTCCCAAACTTACTTGTATTGTCACGGTTGTATGGTTAAGTAAGTTTGAGGTATATGATTTTTATGTCTTTTATCTTTTTAATGCCTTATGCTAAGAGGGAAGGGTGAAGAGACTAAGTGACTAACTATTTGCTAACTAAGTTCTAATCATCCTAGCACCAGTATCCATTCCCACTTGCCACACACAACCTGAACTAGTGCAACGCTATTGGGATTACCAAACGCTACTCGTTACTAGGTTACCAAGTGTTACACATGTGCTCGAAGCGGTCGTACTAAATGCACTTAACTAGGAGAGTCAAGAGTTGAGAGAGATTAATTATCTAGGAAAGAAATTAAACATTCAACAGTAATTAAGTCCTATTTACCTTAGTCCATGTACTGCAAGGTTTATCAAAAAGTTCGTCTTTATTGCCATACACAAATCTGTGCTCAGGTACAATTTGCTCGAATAAAGATCCGTTCACTTTGAGACTCCTACTGTGGGCACATGGAAATTATTCTATCTCTGGAATGGTAAAACTGCTAGAGTTTAGATAAGGGTCTAGATCTAGATTAATAAATAAGGGAAATCCACCTCTTATTTATAGAACTGGCGATAGGCTGCGATATAGCGTACGCGATATCGCAGGGGTCGACACAATATCGAGGACACGATATCGTGGCTAATGCAATATCGCGGCTCATCATACCCCCATGACTAAATGAAAACTCATCCTCGAGTTCCTAACAAAATATTGGGAAGGTATGGAATTATTGACTTGAATGATATTAATGGTGATGGGGTGACATGTGAATGGATCATCATTACAATACATGACAAAGTTTACTGTTCATAACAACAAGAGTGAACACTATACACATTTGACATCCAGCCTTATTTGGTAGCTGAGAGAGAAGAGAGAAGAGAGAGAGAAAAGAAGAAGTCTGCTGCTGCCAACGCCAAGATTATGCCTTTCATTGTCCATCCATAAGCGCGCCATCAATATTGTTCCTTGTATAGCTATTTCAACACCAATTTATTCCAAGTGTTTCCTCCAGGTCCAATCCCTTATTGTATGATTACCATCTACACACACAACACAGTCTGATATTAGCAAGGGTAAATGAACCATAATGTAGTTAATACCTTGCCTTAATGTAAGGTCCATTGGCTAAGTTATGATATGGCTAATGCAAATCTGGAGATATAATACTGGTGACTATCCAAGGTGTAGGGATTAGGAGAAAATCAAAAAAATTGGATCAGGACCCCCATGACTGAGAGCGAACCTCCGGTAGAGAGAGAATGGAAAAAGTTAAGGAATAAGAAAGACGAAGAAAAAGAAAAAATGGCAATGCCGATAAAATGAATGTCAAAGATGGAGATGAACAAAATAAAAGGTGATTGCAGAAATGTTAAAGGGAAAGAAATTAACTGATGTACCAAATAGGAATGCCAATGGGTCCTCCCCAAAGCAGGCTCATGCCCTTAATGCCCTGACAATCCCACATTCAAAGAGTCCATAGACTCTAGAAATGTCATTTGGAACAAGAGTTAAAGTCTTAACCATAAGAGTTTACCAAAAAGAAAACAATGCATCAACCAAAATATGGACTACTAATACAACCAGCAATGAGGTGAAAAATGGAGAAAGAAGGATGGCAAGAAGAGAATGGAATGGAGTCTCAAGAACAAGGTGGTGTATAGCCCCTTATGTGTTAATGGTTAATGTACCTTAGGCGATCTGATTCCAAATCCAACCTCAAACAAACCACATCCACTAACTTCGCATTAATACATTCGGCCAACCCATCCACTTGAAGTAACAAGAATGTCTCCACCAAAGAGTCACCACCATTCCAACGAAACGAAAGAGGAGAAGGTAGGAAGCAAGAAGGGCCTTAGTTAGAGGGAACATGCTTGTTTAGTTCCATAACCAGTGCTTGTAGCCTAGATGCTTATTGTGTCTAAGGGATGTGCTTTGAATTCTCACTATTTTTTTATTTTTATTTTTATTTTTTGTGTTTTGCATGCGAACCACACCATGCAAAGACTTATTATTTTTATTAGCTCAACTTCCTGATAATGGAGTAGCATCGGAATGATACGGGAGACTCAAGAAGAAAACATCCAAGCACCCAAGAGAATGGCCAGCACAAATGCATCAAGTTCCCTTGAAGTCACATCCTTTTCAGTCCTTGAGTCCTTCCTTAGTTTGAGAAATACTCAGTCACCAATTCATTGATAGTTCTTATTATTTAAGGAAAGGAATTGTACAGTTCCAAGCCAAGAGAGACCATAGAAATTCATGGGTGCATGGATGACGTGGACTCACCGCCTACTATACCAAAAGAACCATACCTTAGTATCAACATCATAACTTAAAGGTAAAAATCAAACATTAGCAATCAATGGAATATAGTTCATACCACCATCAAGAGCACTTATTAGGTGAAAAATCAAACAAAATAAACAAACACGTAAATAAATGAAAGAGTATAAATGATGTTGTAAAAAAAACAAGAAAAGTTAAGAAATTTATAAAACAAAAATGTGTAAAAAAAAAACTTAAAAAGAAACTGAGGGATTCAAATGATCAGCATAGGTGGCCATCTTCCCCATGACTGAATTGAAAAGGGAGAGATCCAAAATAGTGAGCACTTATTTGAATTTTTTAGAAGTTTCCAACTTCTCCCAATTGATGTTTTCAGGTTAAGGGTTGGAAGTTGGTGACGCTCTTGTTCTAGTGTATCTATGCTTTCATCATGAGCTCAAGTTATCCCCTCAGTTAGTTCCATGCATGTTGGTGAGTTGCTCTTTTGATTAGCTATCAACCACTGGGTGTCTTCTTGTTGTGTGGTTGCTACATACAGGCACTTTTGTATGTTAATTTCCTGGGCACACTGGTTGCATGCAGGTGATGTTGAACATTCCTGTACACCATCACCCTCTGTATCATTATATGTGATGCATGGAACTTTCTTCTTCTCGATCTTTCCACAACTATTTTTCTTAGATATTTCTAGGGAAAGATCTCAGATTCCTAGGCATGTGTTTATTGTACTTAGCCATGCCCTTTCCATTATTATTGGGAAGTCCCCTTTGTCATTATTTACTTGTATCACTAGGAAATCAGCTGGGTATGACCAACCACACACAATGGTGATAATGTCCTCCACTAGTCCCAAGGGAACAGTGATGGACTGGTCAGCCAACTCTAAGCGAATAGTACTCTTCTTCAATGGAGGTAGGTTCCAAGCTTTATACATCTCTTGTGATATTAAGTTGACCTCGGAACCTGAGTCCAGAAGAGCTTTACATGGTTTATTCCTAGCGACTTGGAGATAAATTAGGGGGCTTCCAAGATCAAAGAATTTCCTGGGAAGGTGGCCTACCTTGATCCAGTTGGTGATGGTATGTGTTAACATAACCATGTGTGTTGAGCTCTATTTTTGGTTTGAAGGGAGCTCTAAAGCCTTATTTGATGGAGAGGCGTTCGGAGGCTCAACTGCTTATGGTTGTGAGAGCTTGTTTAGACTGTTGATTTTGAAGAAAGGTCTTCTCTTTATTCGATTTTCAAAACTAGCAGTGGGTTGAAGGTTTACACCTCTCATAGCATTGCATTGTTGTGGTTGGGTAGAGAGTTCCCCTTGCATTGCTGGAGCAGGTGGTAATGGAGCTATCAATGTGAGAGCTGTGGATGGATTTGGAGGATGGTATGTATGTGGTGTGTCTCCCCTAGGAGAGGGAGTCCTATAATACTCCTGAGCTTGGTAGTGACATTGTGGTGTCATGTGATCAATAGAGTCAGGTGGAGAGATTGGCTATTGCACGTAGTAGCCATATGGGTCCGGTTGCCGATAAGGGTATTGTTGCCTTGGTGGTGGCATCCTCCATGACTGTGGATATTGCCACTGTTGGTGTTTCTCAATAGGTTGTGGGGGATTTCCACTTGGATAATACATTAATGGTTGGTGGAACAACCTTGGGTTACCTTGAGGATAAGGTAACCTTCGGGGTGCCTGCTGTTCGTTAAGTCTTGGGTTGAGTGCAAACACCCCAGACTCTTGTAGGTGTGAGATTATTGGGCAACATCCCTTAGGATGGTCATATTGGCATATCTCACATCCACTGTCATTATCTATATCTGAATCCACAACCTCTTCAGTGATAACCACTTTACCCTTACCTTTGTTATGTGCATGGTCCAAATCCCTCTTCTTCTTTTTATCATAGTCACTACTTCGCTCCTTAGACTCCTCTACGATTTTGAGAACGGTTTCAAATCTACTATCTAAGGAGTCCCACATTTGATCTACCTTAACCGACACTTCTGTTATTAATTTTTGGAGCAACAAGGTTTTTCTATTTACTAGCTCTTCGATTGGTGATTCATCCTCCTCCTCATAGAATCTCACTCCCCTTTTTTGAAGGGAAGGATCGTGGTTATACTCTTCCGCACTTTCTCTCTTATGTAGCTCTCCTTCTTCCTTAGCTACTTGTTCTAGCAATCTATGGACCTGATGGGACCTAAGCTCTGATAATCTCCCTTGGGCATATGTTCCAGGGGTTCTCTTGGTTTCATGCCTAAGTCCATCTACGAGATGGCGTAGTTGATCCTGTTGTGCATAACCATGGCCCGGGCAATGATGTAGCAGTGCATAATAATGGCCCATGGAAGCATCCAAGGATTTATGATTTTCTTGCTTCCATCCTTGGATTTGCTTTTGTAGGTTGGACACTCGGGAGTACGTTTGATATTTATCATTAAACAGTTCTAGCATCGTACTCCACCTCCTAATGGTTTCCAGTTCTAAGGACCAGTACCAGCTTTCCGATTCCTTTACTAGTGTCCTTGGGAACAAATTTAATTTTTTCCACTCGTTCTCAATGTTCTACAAGGCACATGCATCATGAAATGCTTGTAAGTAGTTTTGAGGATCAGCGTTGTATCCCCCCTCAAATCATGGGATATTATTCATATCTAACCTCTTGATCCTACTATCTTTTTGGTGCCTTGTAGGAATTCTAATGGCCTCCGTGATGTCTAACATGCTTTGAGTTGCAAGTAGGGGTTCTTTGTGGTCATTTCTCTCTCATAGCGTCTATGATGTCTATGCGGTTCCCTACTTTCCCT
>MNCI01002748.1:515741-528855 GCA_015680685.1 Gnetum montanum | reverse complement strand
CTTTCCTAGACTTTAGAATTATAGATTGTATAGGGTTGTCTAGGAATTCTTGAATTTCCTATAGCTATCATGAATTCTCTTCCATTTGTTATTAACAAAAAGAAAGTCTATGGCTAAATCACTAAGAACCTAGGCATAATAGCATCCCTATAGAGTAAACAAGAGTTTGAAGTATAAGGTCAATGTTATTTGACATCCTTCTTAGCCAATGACTAAATTTCAGTTTCTCTTGAACACTTATTCTTCACACAATTACCTAGGTGATGTTGATGGTAAAACTCTAGCATCAATGTTGGCATTATTTCCTTTACATTAAAAAATAAGAAAAAAATTCAAACTAATAATTACAACATTTGTAACGTTATAAAATACTTAGTAGATTCACATTCCTTGTACTTGATCTTCTATAATGATTAGATTACCTTAGAGTCTAGGAAAAGATGCATTGTCAATATTATTACTAAGCATATCTAACAAAAAAAATGTTATCATACATTATTATACTTATTCTAATAGTGATGCTTCAGTGTTGATATTGGCATCATGATTCTCATCTTAATTAGAAAGTAAGTATAGTAGCAACAACAATAAGACTATTCCCTAGGGTAAAATTCAAGCTATAATAAAAAATAGAAAAAGATAAGGATTTGTTCTAGGTCATATAATCCAAGGCTAAGGAATTCCTTATGGAATACAATGTAATGAGGATTATTTCATCTTGTGGATGTCATTATTCCCTCCATGTCCATTTCTAGTCTTACTCTTACATATGTATTAACTAGTGATCATCATAATGTCTCAATGATGAAGTTGTTGCATAGTAAGTAGCTTATCGGTATTTATAGTTAAAGAATTATTGGTTGTAAGTAGCAAGTATTGAGAATGACTAAAATATAATGTTTAATGACATTAATAATTACTCAAAAATATTAATATTTGCTAATGTTTCTCACAAGTCAATCAACATCACCCATACTTTAGCTGATGCCATTGATGTTAGCAGTCATATTTTTGAACTTTTTATGATAAAATCATTGAGCTTAACATTATGATGTATTTTTGTTAACTATAGAGGTTAAACCCTTATGAAATTTTAATGTTAATTTTTATTTAATTTTAGGTTTTATCTTGTTATAGAATATTTATTTTACTTGCTCTCTTTGTTTCAAAAACTTATGGATTCTTGCATTTAATTTTTTCTTTGTGAGCCAATCTTATTAAATGGTTTTGCTAGCTAGGTAACATGAATCCTTGATGAGTTCCTTATTAACATCTCCTATATTGTAGCTTCTCTACATGACATTATATCTTTCATTAACTTGCCATACTTACCCTTCGTTGATTTTGAAGTAGTCCTTATAGATAATCTGTTAACTAAGCTTATAATAATGAATTTTAAAGGAGTTGACAAAGTTCTTTAATTGGGAGCTTGGAAAATTTTTTAAAATAATTTTTTTATTTTTACTTGGAATTTCAATGTCATGCTTGGATTAGATTCTTGACTAGTACAAGATAATATCATCCTTGAAGAAAAATCTAGGATTATCAAAGAAAAGATTAGAAAAGTAAAAGTTATGCTAGTCTTATCTATGGAAGAGGAGATTAATGAGCTTTATAAGATATGATAAATACATTTGACATACTATTCTAATTGAGTACTAAACATTTTAATCATTCCCAAGAAAAATGATATTATTTATATTTCCATCAATTTTTTTTCTTAATAAAGTCACCATCAAGAATGAATTTTCTCTTTTAAACATTAATTAGCTTATTGACACCATGGATAACCATGCTTCTCTACCCTTCATGGATGGGATTTTGGAATATAAGAAAATTTGAATAAATCAAGAGCATGAGTGATATACTACATTTATAACCCGCTTTGGTATCTTTTGATACATGAAAATGCAATTTGGACTTAGGAATATGGGTGCTATATACTAACGGGAGATGACCTATATCTGCAATGACATAATTTTTGAAATCATCAATGAATATATGGATGATCTTATAATTAAGCTAGTCTAAGTGATTGATCATCCTGAAAATCTGGAAATTGTCTTATCTTGATGTAATAAATTCAATTTCTAAGTCATTTCAAAAAGTATAGACTTGGTATTTTGATTTGAAAGATGATAGGGTTTCTAGTATCCCATGATGGCATAGCTATTAATCCTAATCAAGTTAAGGCCAGCCTTAACCATTCTCCTCCTAAGAAACTTAAGGACATGCATATTCTACAAGGTTAACTTTAGTTCACCCATCACTTTATTAATATATTCATGGATCATTTGCATCCTTTAATTCACTTCTCAAAAAATCCAATGCATTTTCTTAGGAAGAGAAGTTCTAAACAAGGCTTCAATGTTATCAAGAAATATCTCTCATCTTTCTCCATTTTTCATATACCTTAATTTGATAAGTTATTTTATCTCTATCTCTTCAAGTTCAATTACTCCATGATTATCATGCTTTGTAAAAGACCTGAAATTAGGATTGATCTTATTATTTATTTTTTATTTCATATCTTATATATTTGTAAGATTTATTATACAAATATTTAGAAGTTTTACCTTGAAAAGTGAAGGCCTTACTTTCTAGGATCTCATGTTTATATCATTTATCATAATTACATCTTAAGATCAACAGCGAATAATCCTTATGAAATCAATCAACTCATTGGAAAACCATTACTTCTAAGTTTTACCTATTATATTTGGCCTAATAGTCTATTAAGGGCAAAGCAACAATTGATCTGATGTCTTATTTATCGCCTAATCCTACATCTTCTACTAACTTGATCAAGATCATTAGAGGACATGAAATATTCATGATACTAGAGAAACATGTTGTTTTGTTATATTTTGATGGAGCTCATATCACATGTGGTTCTAGCACATCATGTATCCTCATTATTTGGGATGATTATGTTGTCTATTAGACATTTCACTTAGATTTCTCATGCACCAATAACATTGTTGAATACAAAGCTATTATCTGAGGCCTAGCTCTCCAATGTAAAGTAAAACTCATACTGATGCATGATGATTCTTAACTTATTATGAACTATGTTAATAAATATTTTTAGTATAAAATCATTTACTTATAATCTTATTTCAAGATAGCAAAGAATATTCTTTTTAAGTTTAATGAATATGCACTCATTCATAAGACTCATTTTGAATATATTTTAGTAATTGAGTTGACAAATAATTTTTTTAACTTGATTTTTTCTATCCTAGAACATTTTTTAAAGGATTTGTAATAGTCCTATCATCGTATCTATCCCTATCATCATTAGTCATACTACCCTCAAGGAAGATAATGAGTATAGTTGTATTAGTCAATACCTCCATATAAGAGAGGGTCATGAGCATTTATCTTCTACTTAAAAGGATGTCTTGTGCAAGCATTACAACCATTTCAAATTAATTAATCCTAACATCCTATGTTGCATGTTTGCTAAAGTTGTCTTGCTTTATTATCTTAATTTTTATCATGCTTATCTTTTCCTTGAGAAAGTACATTCAATAGTTTATAGAGGTTACCTAATATTTCATTAACTAGTTTCTTAGATTACTTTGTTTGGATAGTGATGGTGACCTTGTGGTTTAATTTTGTGAATATAAAGAGCTAACCATGAGTCATGGTTAGGTTTTGGTGCAATAGAAAATTTGAATTTATATGTTTTTATCCCTATTTTACATGAAGCTATTATATCTTCTCTTAATCTTTTAGCTTTATCATCATGCTTATACTTGATTTTGCTATACTTCCATAAGTAAATATGACCTTTTATTATCTTGTACTTTGGATTTTTGAATTTATTTCTTTGTCTTGTTTGAAATCCACAACATAGGCATGTATAATGAGTGGAGTATGAGCATTCAAAATTCATGCTAGAACCAATAATCCATTCTTTAGGATGTAGTTTGGATTCATTTTGGCTTATTTCAAAATGTAACCAATCTTTGATAGCTTTTTAGATTTGAGTAATATTCTTGATGATGGATCTTATTGATTCAATTATTTTTGTTGATCTTGACATTTTATGATTGTGTGTTGGGTTGAATGATATTTGCTTGAATTACCTTTTATTTTTCCATTTCTTTGATGAAGATGAGAGAGCTTTTTTCTTGTCTTTATGTCTTGAAGTCTTTGATTTTATTATGTTGCTAGGAAGAAATTCTTCTTTGCACAGATTTTGTAGGCACAAATATAAATAATCTATCTCTTCTATCTTTTTAAAGGGAATTAATGTATTTCTAACCTGATTATATGAAGGAGATTTGATTTGAAAACTTTTCAAAATTTTATTTTGTGTTGTTCTCATTAGAGATGATGCAAAACGTCTTTTTGAATACCATATCATAGTCATCATTTGTTAGTTGAGTGATTGATAATAGTGATTTTTAAAGATCAAATACATAATAAACTTATGTAATTTAAAAATTATTCTCATATTTTATATTAATATTTATACATGTTCCAAATATCTAAAGTTTTCTTCCATCTTCAAAGTATAACTTACCAAGGTCACTTGTGAATGTTAGATTAGTAAAGCCATTAATCCTTGATGTCATATGATTTGTGCAATCAATTTTTATTAGCCACTTATTTGATGAAATTTTTTTATTTGAATGGAAGAATGCATGAAATATTGATTGCTCGTTTTCTTTTGATGTTATTACTTTTTGAATTTTTGAATTTTTGTTGTTAGTCTTGAGTGACTTGTGTTGAATATTAAAGTTTCCATATTCTGTTTATGCTTTTCCATTGATTTTTGAATGCTTTGTGTCTTCTTGAATTTTCATTTCTTGATATATATTTTTGATTGAGTTTTTATTTTGAATTAGTTCTAATTNTTTGTCAAATTTAAAATCCCATATATTCCTTATTATTTGAAGTTTTGATGTGATATTAGACTCATTTAAAAGTCCTTGAAAATATCTATTTACTTGCAAAATTTAAACTTAATTGGATTTCAATATTTTGGTCAAATATTAATTGGAAGAATATCACTTAACACTATTTGATGTTATCAAAAAACTTTAACATGAGTCTTGGAATAAGACCATGAGTCATGGTTGATAACCATGGGTTGTGGTTGATTAGTATTTTATGATGGATTTTATAACCATCAGTGGTGGTGAACTTGTGGTTTGATTTTTTGAATACCACAAGTTGTTCACGAGTCAAGGTTAGGTGGTGAAACTACAAAAAACTTGAATTTTTATGACTTCTAAAATTAGATATTGATGTAACATAAATTTTTGACCTTAACTCGATCTATAGGAAACATTGTGATGAAGAAATAATTAAATTAATTTGAATTTTATGAGGAATTGATTGGTTTAACCTTGATGGTCGTTGATCTTGTAAATTAAATGCTAATTAGTTTTGTAATGAGTTTGGTTGAAATGCTTTGATAATTTAGTTGATGTTGATGAAATGCTATTGATATGAAGTAAATTTATTAATGAATACTAGTGAGTATTAAACTTATTGAAAATGATGAATGAATTATTAATAAATAAAATATTGATGAAGTAATGATAATTGATGAAATACTAGTGAATTATTGAATAATAAAATTGTAGACAAAATTGATACATTAAAAAATTTCAGAACATATACAATCTTACTACTAAAGAATCCTATATAACATATTTTTCTCATATATTTATTGCCAAATGATGAAGTCTAATGAACCCCCAATTGTCTTTTTGTTTCAATTAAATTATTTTAAACTTTTACTTTTTTACTATTTGAGCTTATTTAAGTACACTGATTTCCATAATGGTATGTGATAAGTATTAGTCATCTTTCAAAAGTTATGTTTCAAAGGATATAGTGATTGAGACCTGAATTGATATGATATTGATTCTTATAGAACTTTTGACATACTCCAATGCATGGGATATCAATATTTATTGCAAGGATCCACAAAAATTGACCTCAATCTTATTGATACCTATAATGAGTGTTGTAAGGATCGATATCACTAGAGCCATAGGTGTCTAGAGCCTTCAATAGAATATAGATATTGGTCCAAATGATAGTTATGATATGCATTGACAAAACAAGAAGCAAAGATAGATCATTGCTTCTATGTAGATTGATAAGTCACAGTTGCTCCACTAGTGATATTGATCCACATTGATTCCCATAATGTCAATTAATATGTCCACATAACTATTTTTCATAAATTAATTTCTTATTCCTTCTTGTATAAAAGGGACCTCCTTACTCAAAGTAATGGTAATAATTCATACCCCAAGAGAACTCAAGTTGAAGTAATTCCTTAATTCCCAAGAATTATCCTAGGAGCTACTTAAACCTTGTGGCAACTAGCAACCATTAGAGTCCACTAGTGGGCTATTAAGATTGCTACACAATGAAAATAATGAGGTAGAATTAAAAATTTTCTGATATCTCTCTTGTGCTCCTTAAAAATTATATTTTTTATTTAATGACTTCAAAGTTGATTTAATCATTAAATTTTGTTCATGAGCTTAAGTTAGAAGTTAGGGTGAGAATTTATGATTTACCTTATGAGTGATAGTTATAAGTGTAGGATTTAATTAGAATTGAGTTTAATTAGTTAATTTTTTTGATGATTTCTTTCAATTTTAGCTATTTCTCCATGGATACGACTTGTGAGTTGGTCACAAATGAGGTAACATTGCTGCAATGAAGGTAATCTAGCACCAAATTTTGGTTGGCTCATCAATTTGGCATTGTCACTGGGAAGGCTAACAAAGTTAATGTTCATCAAGGGTTTGATATAATTTTATTATAGTTATTCTTCACCATCAAAAGATACATATTCTTTCTTTTATTTATTTTTTATTTTTAACAATTTTTTTTAATTTTTATTCATGCAAGAAGAAAAATAGGAAAATCAAAATTGAGAAAAAAGTACAAAAGTTGCAAGAATTAGTTCCATTAGTTTCCAAGACTAAAGAAAGTTTTAAGAAAATTACCTTTAAATCCATAATTATAGGTGAATTAAAAACCTATTTGTAAGTTCCTAGGATTAATTGCTCATGAATGTGTTAGGGAAGGGTGTACTTGTTAATTTTAATGAAATCTAATAAGCAACTTAAAAACCCAAGTTGAATACAACGTTCCAAGAATACCAAAAGTTATTACAAATGCACTATAGCAACTAACTTAGAACATATTCCAGAAAAACCAAAAAAAAAAAAAAGTTTTAGTCTTGAACTAGACAAATTAGAAAGGAAAAAAGAAACTTTCACTAGTATTCCTACAACTTTCAAAACTCCCAAAACTCTTGTAAATCTAAGAATATCAACAAGTAATGAAGAGGAACTAGAATTTCACTTAACTCAATTAGTCAGGGAAAGGAAAGAATTTATTTTAAATAATAGTAGAAGAATTGTTTAGATTTTAGCTAGCTAGCATGTAAGTTTATCTTAACGAGTTCAAGCTTTAGAATAGCTTTTACAATCTCCTATCATAGAAGTAGAAGTACTATATAATAAGGAAATTAAATTTGAAACTTCAATAGAAATTTTTCAACCAAGTGAACTAGCAACATAATTTTCATTTTTAGCAACATTCAATGCAATCCTAGATACATTAAAAATAAGAATGAAAACAAAAAATTCCAGTTACAGGTGCTATTTCCCAAGAACAAAATGCTAAAATTGCCCAAATATTAAGCCACATAGCCATTTTAGAAGGTACTACTTATCTGATAAGTGTCTTAAATTTTTAAACTTCTCTTACCACAATAGCCATCTTTATTTCAATATTGACTTTAATTCCAATCCTAACAATAGGTACTTTTTATTTGCTATTGGATATCCTTCATATCATATACCTCTCACAACATCTCAAAGCTCAATTCCTCTTTGTTTTGGTAGTATAAGCTCTAGTTTTCCTTTGGATCAAGTATATTAAGGTCAAACCTTAGGAAATTTATTGAATCAAAGAACACCTACTATTTCTTAAAGACCATGAGTATTTCCCCTAGGAAGGAATATAGAAGTTAAAAACTCTCGTTTACTATCCATCTTTAGGGGAACTAATGAGGAAGACCTAGTAACTCATGTTAGAGAATTTAAAATCATGATAGCCATGTTAGCACCTTAATGTGAGGATAGGACAAAAATGATAATGTTTAAATCCACCTTAAAAGATAAAGATGATTTTGGGGTCCAAACTTAATAACTTAGATAAGCTCATGGGAAGAATTAAGACAACATTTATCTAATTCTTCCTCTCTAATGATAGATTATATACCCTAAGGAACAATGAATGAGTTTTACATAAAAAGAAGATGAGAATTATGAAAATGATTTTGATAAATTTAAGAGAATATGTCTTAAAAATTCGAATAAGGGATTTCCACTTGATCAATTAATTTAAATATTTGCACAAGGGTTGTTACCATATTGTAGAAAAAATGTAGACTTTTCTTATGGGGGAAACATTTTAAATGTTACACTAGAGGAAGGTTGGATAATTATTGATTTCTTGGTAGATTAAAGCAAAAATTGGCCAAAATCTAATGTCATGAAATATGTAACTCATCAAATTGACTAACAAAATAAGAAATTTAATGAATTAACAAAATTAAGTAAGAAACAATTTCAATTTTCTTAGGGGGAAGGCTCTAATCTATGTGGAAATGAGTAGCATGACACCACAACTTGTCTAGCTTTGGTATATTGTAATGAAGAGGTTCAAGAATAAGTAAGAGCTTTTTAGAAAATTAGAAATCAAAATTCTTCTTCATTTCAACCAAGAAAATTCTACCAAAAACTAGTAGCAATCTCTCAAAATAATTACAGAGCATTTAGAAATTTGGTTACTGAGTAATTGGATCGCTTAATCCAAAGTTTATTAACCTTTATTTAAGAAAATAGGTAGTTTGTAATTGAAATTTGAAGGTAATTTTAGAACCTAATCAAAAGTGACTTAACCTTCCTACTTGAATCCAACCCCAAAAATCAAAGAAAAGACAAAAAACTACTAAATTCCATCATTACAAGAAGTGGAAAGATAATAGAACCCAAACCTAATAAGAAGGTTAGTTTTAAAGATTGAGTTGAGGAAGTGCAATTGGAAGACCGGTATGACAAAATACCTATATTGGACAAAGAGGTAAGTGAGGAAAAGGTGGAGGAGGATTTAAGAAAGCAACCTTCAAATTCCCTATCATCACCGATAAGTAGGAGAATAATTTCATCACCATTTCCTAAAAGATTGCAGGAAGATTTTCCACTAAGGTTCACATAGAGAAAATGTTTAGGGAATTGTACTTGCATATTTCACTTGATCAAGATTTAAAGAGTACTATAGTTTATGAAAAATATTTAAAGAAGTTATTTATAAAAATAAGAAAAGAAAATATTCCTAGACAAGTATATCTAGTTGATAATTTATCTCAACTTATAGAGAGTTATGAGATTCCAAAATACCAAGACCCAGGAGTTCCAATTATTCCTATAAAAATTAATGACAAAAGTATCAAAAATGCCCTATTAGATTTAGGCATCAAGATTAACATTATGCCATGTGCAATGGCTAAGGTACTAGACCTAGAACATATTAGAAAAGTAGATATGTAAATTTTCTTAGATGAAAAATCAACCATTAAACCTATAGGAATACTTGAAGATTTAATAGTAGAATTAGAAAAGGAAAATATCCTATAGATTTTTTTTGTATTAGAAGTTAAGGTTCTAGATAATTTCCCTATTATTCTAGGAAGATCTTGGTTAGAAATAACTAATGCTATAATCAACTGTAGGTTAGGAAAACTTCAATTAACCTTTGTTAATCTAACTTTTACACTTAATATATTTGATAAGGCAAAGGAGGATAGAATAAATCAAGATATTAAAGAGGCTAGAATGCTTTATTCAATATAAACTTTTGTTGTGGCAAAAGAGAGGAAAACTTTAGTACTCAATAATCTTGAGGAGGAGCCCTTAGATTCTTCCACTATAGAACAACATAATCTCTTGGATCAAATTTTGAATGTAGGATCAAGAATTGTTGGAGATAATATTGAATCACCAACTAGTAACTTTCTAGAACTGAGGGAACTACCAGAACTGCTTAAGTATATTTTCCTTGATGAGAATAAACCACTAATAATAAACTATTAATTAATCATTAACTAAGAAAAAAATTAATTAAAATATTAAAAAGAAAATCCAAGGAATTTTCATGGAGCTATGAGGATCTCCATCATGGAATCTTACCTAACATACATCAACATTATACATATATCCAGAAGACAATGTTAAACCTGTTAGAATCCCCTCTAGGAAAATCAATCTAGTCCTAAAGAAAATTGTTAAGGATGAAACTTTCAAAGTTTAGAAGGAAGTAATTATTTACTCAATAAATAATAGTGAAAGGATGAGTTCCATGATAGCCATTCCTAAAAAGGAAGGTATATGGAGAGTATGTGTGGATTATAGAAAACTTAATCAAAGTACTAAAAAGGATCATTCTCCTTTACCTATATAGACCAAATCTTAGAAAGGTTAGAAGGGCATGAATATTATTTATTTTTCAATGGGTTCAATGGCTATAATCAAGTAGTCATTACACCATAATATTAGTAAAAAAAAACACATTTTACTTGCCCATATGGTACCCTTGCCTATAGAAGAATACCTTTTGGTCTTTGTAATGCACTTGATACCTTTGAAAGAGGAATGATATCTATTTTATCTTACATGTTAGAGGAATACATGGAAGTATTTATGGATAATTTTTTTGTATGGAGATAAATATAACAAGCATTAGAATGTTTAGAGAATATCTTCGATGGATGCATAGAAAAAAATTTAATTAAGCTAGAAAAGAGACATTTAATGTTAACAAGTAGTGTTTTTTTAGGAAACATAATCTCTAAAGAGCAAATTAAAATGGATGTAGAAAAATTTATGGTAATTTCTAAACTTCCAACTCCAACCAATTTAAAAACACTTATATCCTTCTTAGATCATGCTAGATACTATAGGAAGTTTATTGAAGATTTTTCAAAAATTACTAATCTCTTTATAAACTTTTAGAAAAATATGTTCCTTTCACCTGGACTAATGATTATCAAGAAGGCTTCATAGAACTTAAGGGAAAGGTAACTTTTGCTCTAGTTCTTAATTCACCTAATTGGGATTTTCCTTTTAACTTAATGTATGATGCTAGTGATATGGCTATCAGAGAAAATATGCCTAGGTTAATTTACTATGTTTCTAAAAGATTGGACGAAGCTCAAGTAAATTACATAACTACTAAAAAATAAGTTTTAGTAATTATGTATGCTCTAGATAAGTTTAGACATTACTTAATAGGATATAAAAGTAAGGTATATACTAATCATTCAACCATAAAATTCTTAGCCAACCAAAAGGTAGAAATGCTAGGTTTATGAAGTGGTATTTGCTACTTCAAGAATTTGCTCTTGAATTCCTAGATAAAAGTGGTAGAGAAAAGCTTGTGTAAAATAACATTTATAGAGTTGAAACTTTAGAAGAAAATAGGGAAAGAGGGTATTTTAGTGATAAATTTCCAAATGAACAAAATTTTCTAGTAAAAAAGGATCCATGGTTTGTTGATATAGCAAACTATTTAGCCACAATAAAAATTCCAATTTCATTGAGTTACGAAGAGAAGAAGTCTTTTCTAAAATAAGTATCCAGGCACATTTGGAGTAAATCATACCTCTATCATGTATGGATGGATGAAGTGGCGAGAAGATGCTTTGCCCAAGAAGAATAAAAAGAAGTCCTCTGTGTATCATGATGACCTTGGAGGAGGAAATTTTGATGATCATAGAATAGCTATAAAAATATTACAAAGTGATTTTTCTTAGCCTAATATCTTTAAAGATGCTCACACATATGTCCAAGGATGATGTTTATGGAAATAATAAAAAGATAAGAAATATCACTCAACCCAATTTTAATAATAGAACCTTTCAATGTTTGATGTATTGATTTTTTAGGACCATTTCCACCTTTCAATAGATGTCAATATATCCTAGTATGTATAGCTTATGTTACTAAATGGATAGAGGCTAAAGCTACTTCAACAAATTATGTTAAGTTAGTTGTAGCTTTTCTAATGGAACATATTTTAACATGATTTGGGACTCCACATGTACTCATTAGTGATTAGGGAACTCATTTTATAAATAAGATAATGGAAAAATTTCTTAAAACTTGTGGAATACAACATAAAATAGTTACTACCTACCATCCTCAAACTAATGGTCTAGTTGAAAATGCTAATAGAATCATCCTAAAAATTTTAGCTAAAACTATTTATGCTAAAAATAAGGATTCATCTAGAAAATTACAAGATGCACTTTAGGCTTAGAGGATTACTTATAAACCAACCTTAGGTTATTCACCCTATCAATTGGTTTATGGTAAATAATGTATATTACCCATTGAAATAAAATAGCAGTATCTAAGATTAGCACATCTACTAAGTTTTGATGATGAACTTAATCAAAACTTTAGGATGATCCACCATCATGAACTTATCGAATTACACGTGCATGTACTTGACAAACAAAAAATAATTAAAAAATAAAATTGAAGTGTATGCACAATCCAAAGATAATAAATAAGCAATTTTTGAAATGAGATAAAGTCTTGTAATATAACATGAGACTACATAAATTTCCAAGGAAATTAACAACTTGGTGGGAAGGTCCATATCTAGTATTACAACCCTATAAAAATAGTAGTGTCTTAATTGCACTTGTTGAAGACCTATCTACACTCTCAACAAATGACCAAAGACTTAAGAATTATCATCAACATTAGTTAGAAGAGCTTGGGGTGGATGAATTAGTAGAATTAAGTGATTCCAATCATCCTATAGATGAAATAAAAGATGATGGTAGTCAATTAGAGGCCAAAATGATAGAGAGTAATTTTAGCTTAGATAATTAAATATCTTATTCAATAATGTAAAACCAAATTAAGGAAAAAAAAATTCTAGAATTTTTACCTTGAAAAATGTAGAGCATAATCAAAAATTATATTGTTAGTTGGGACTTTAAAGAATTTAGTAGCATCATGTCTATAATGCAAGGGAGAAGGGTAACTCC
>MNCI01002748.1:464536-502940 GCA_015680685.1 Gnetum montanum | reverse complement strand
CATCAACCTTCAAAGCTTGGAGCACGTGACAAAGGGAAAGCGCCTATGGAGGAGCCACCGCCACCAGGAACTACATGAGTTCCACATTTTTGTAGTTGTAGCATTTTTTCTCTGTGTTGTGTCTTTCCACACTGCGGCATTAGTCCATTTCTTTTCCTAGTTAATAATCCCATACCTATCCACTATGTAATCACTGAATCTTGTTCTCCTTGTAACTTGAGGATGAGTTTTTATTTAGTTGTGGGGGTATGATGAGACGTGGTTTGCGTCGGCCGCGATATCGCATCCCCTGCGATATCGTGTACGCGATATCGCGTCCTTCCCTACGATATCGCGTACGCGATATCGCAGTAAGCCGCCATGTCTATAAATAAGAGGCGGCTCTCCCTTGTTTAAGGATCCCAGTTTTAGTGTAGCGAAGCTCTAGTAGTTTGATCCCTCCAGAGTTAGATTTTTTCCCATGTCTACCCGCAGTGTGGTGAATGTAATTGTATGGTGTCTTTATTCGAGTGTGTCGTACTTGGACACGCACATGCCCGGCAATAAAGATCGAGATTACTTCATCATTGCAGCATTCACTTAGTTTGTTTATTTGTTATTTATTTAATGTTATTTATTGCTTTCATAGCGCAGTGTGAGTACGACTTAGCTACGACCATCTACGGGTGTGTACGGCTAGTTAAGGAATCAGTTACTCATCGCGAGTAGTTTCTCACCCTTAAACTCCTAGAAGCGGAACGAGTACGACTTGATTACGAGCATTTAAGTGTGACTGCTTGGTAGCCCAGTGGTGTAGCTAGGGGGATCTATGCTTGGTAACCCAGTGCCGTATTTGGGGTCTGCGCTTGGTAATCCCAGTGGTGTACCTAGGCCTATGCTTGGTAGTCCCAGTGGCAGTCGTGCACGAAGTCCAAGATGTGTACAGTTGATCAAGGAATCGTTTTCTCATCGCACTTAGGCTAGATTAGATTTTCTTACCCTTTTCCTCTTAGCTTAGATTTAGTTAATCTTATTTTCCACTGCCATCAGGAGTAGCGTTAGAATTAAAACACATCATACACCTCATCTAGACTAAACCATACGTGACATATGCAAAACTATTCTAGATGGGAAGATAGTGAACTGCAACCTAAGGCTAACTATCTAGATGCCACAACTAGTCCATCTGCGGAGTTCGACTGGATCGCACGTGCGACGCTCGTTTCGTATGGTTGAGTGTAGGGGTACCTCGCCACTCATCACATGCTAACAACTAAAAGAATAATCACACCTAGCATCTAACCCTAATATTATCATCTACTACTAGCAATCAGAAATTAAATATACTCTACAGTAATCCATCATCATATAGTAATAAAGTTCAAAATGGTTGAAGATACATATATTAAGAATAATTTCAAAATTCATAACTAACAATAAATTCTATGATAAATATTATATCTTCTACCTCTAAGAAAATATAAATCATAATCATAATTGAAGATCATCTATACACAAGTCTCACCAATTTCACTAGTAGCATCTAAACTTGGAATAAGATGAGGGATCAATATAAGTGAGATCATATAACATCTCCCTTGATGGAACTGATGATAAGGATCATGGTTCATGGCACATGCAAGGAGGTACTTCAATATGCAATTATAACTATTAGCATTTGAACCACATAGACAACAATAAAATATAGATGCATCTCATACCAAAATCACATAAGTATATAAACAATAGCTTACCACTAGTACTAATCATCCAAGGAGAGTAGCACACCCTATTTCTTATGTATAATGTATGATTACATGTATATTTGAACTAGATCCTAAAATACATATACCAAAACCATTCCCACAAGGCTTACTTATTAGTATAGCACTATTGAATGAATTTAATATTAGAGGTGTTGAACATGCCTTTAACATTCTAGAGGTAAATGAAAACTAGAGAGGTTGTACATACTCTCTCTCTTGTAGAATGAATCCCACATGAAGAGTCCTATTGATGAGTCATGGTCTATTAGGCCCAATTATCAGAGCCTAGTTATCAAATCCCTAATCCAAGATATGGTTTTTTAGGCCCAATTATCAGAGCCCAGTTATTGGAACTGCGATATCGCATCAGTGATATCGCATTAGCCGCGATATCGCATATGCGATATCGCAGCCTGCCTCAATTTCTATAAATAAGAGGCAACTTTCCTTGTTCTAATATTTAATTATCNACCCTTAAACTCCTGTTAAACGCAAAATGAGTATGACTTGATTATGAGCATTTAAGTGTGGCTACTTGGTAACCCAGTAGCGTACCTAGGATCTATGCTTGGTAATCCTAGTGGTAGTTGTGCACAAATTCCAATATGTATATGAATAATCAAGGAACAGATGCTCATTGCACTTAAGCTAGCTTAGATTCTGTCTCACCCTTTCCTCCTAGCTTAGTTAATCTTATTTTCCATTGCCCTTAGGAGTAGCAGTAGATTAGAAACCACATCATACACCTCACTCTAGACTTAATCATACATGACAAAGATAATACTAGTCTAGGTGGGAAGACAGTGAACTACGACCTAAGGCTAACTATTTAGATGCCACAACTAGTTCGTCTGCAGAGTTTGACCAAATCGCGCATGTAATGCTCGTATTCGTATGGTTGAGTGTAGGGGTACCTCACCACTCATAATTGGCGCCATTGCTAGGTGGTAGTTATCTATATTATTTATATCATACAAGGTCATTGTATAGGAATTAACGATATATATTTTAAGAAGAATTAATTACAAAAGGTCACATATGAATTCACACACAGCTTCACAACCATGCCTCTCCTACAAGACTATGATAATGCCATACCTAGTGAGGAAATTCATTGGAGAATCGATGAATTATATGAAAATGAACTCTGGAGTACTCAAACTTATGCAGGAGTCCCTTACATTTATGAACACCCCAACGATACACAAAGACTCTCATCATCCAACTCTGAAACCTCTAGTAAGGATGAGACATCCCATAGAACGAGGAGGCCTGAAAGGCCTAGGACCTTCTCGATAACTAAGAAGAAATTACTTGGGGATGATTGGAAGACTTACAAAAGTCATAATGAGTTTTATAGTTCCTTCTCTTCCTATACTCTTTCAATGTCAAATTGTGACATGGATGACTTTCTTTCAAGGGATCAATGTAGAACTAAAAATCGAGGTTACAAAGAAAATCAAGAACGCCAACATAAATGAAGGGAACATCATCCAAACTCACAAACTCACAACCTACTTAGTGATGATGAACCCCTACTAGCCACTAAGAGCCTAACACCAATACAAGAGGCTATTCGAATCTCATGTAGGCATCGTAAAGAGAGCCACCTACGTAGGCTCTCTTTAAACAACTTTTCTAATTTTTTAGGAGGCTATGACTTAGATCTGCAATAACATTTACAAGTCTTCTACGATGCCTATACATGGAACAACATTGATAATGGTTGGTAAAAAATCAAGCTCTTTCCTATTACACTCATTGGCCAAGCAAAAGTATGGTAAAGATCGTTAAAACCAAATTCAATACGACGTTGGTCAACAATGGTAGAACTTTTTAACGAAAGATATCAAATCTACACAAGAGTGTTAGCCTTGACGAAACAAATCCAAGAGTGGAAACAAGCACAACATGAATTCTTGGACATGGCATTAGAAAGATATTATGCATTGTTAAACAACTGTCTAGGCCATGGGTTCTCTGAAGAAAGGCTAATGTACCATATCACTGATGGGCTTCGTAATGCAACAAGAGAGACCCTAGGAATGTATGCCCAAGTTCAACTATATGAACTACGAACCCATCAAGTCCAAGAGCTTATTAAGTAGGTAGAGAAAGAGGAAGGAGAAATGGCTAGATGGGAGAGTGTTGAAAAATATCAATAGGACCAAAATCTCAACTTAACAAAGGTCAATGATCATAAAAAGGAGAAACCAACCTATCACAAGGGGAAAGAACCATCTTTGCTGGTACAAAAATCATTAGAGGAAGTCGATGCAAAGATGAATAAGATGTTGGAATGGATGCATAAAAAGTGTGGAGAATATATCGATATTATTGGAGATAGAGTTTTGACAACCCGAGAAGCAGGACAAAATATCTTTAGATATTCGGAAAGAAGGGATGAGGAAAATAACAGCTCAACTATCGATCATACATATGAATGTAAAATTTTCCTATATGATCACCCCAACGGCCAATGCCCAATCTTGTTACATTTATATGAGCATTGGGGAAGCATGTTACATCCAGAGTTCATACAGAGATACTGTGTTCGATCACAGTGGCAACAATCCCAGTTGTGGGGGAATCCACCCCTAAACTAGAGACACCCTTCATATCATTCGAATCCATATGCTTACCTAGTTCAACATCCTATTTCCCCAACTGGGCCAACATACTCTATCTCACCGCACTACCATTCTCCTCAATACTATCAGCCCATGTTCTCAACACAACCACCGCCTTGTGCACCTTACATTTCTCCTAATTTTCAACATTCTCATCCTTTTCCTCCTTCTACATCGCCACCCACTGTTCCTAAGGTTTCTGCACCACAGCAACAACCCACAAACATCACTTGTGCTACTACTGCCAATAGCAGTGAGAGGCCTCCTCAACATCAAAAGCATCCCTTCTTTAAACATGACTGTAATAAGGGACAACATGATTCCAAGGCCACTCCATCCTCCAACTCAGCACAAGTCCAACACTATGGTGCACCCTTCTCTTTGAACCCAACGCCTCATGTCACTTCATCAAGGCCACCAGTTAACACTCCAACATCCATACAGTCCAATGAACACAGGTATGGAGGGCAGTGTCCCAATCCTTGGATACCATCTAATAATCCCAAATATCATAGTGGGTCAACTGGCTATCCAGAAATCGCATCTCATAAATTGCCCCACTATGCTTACTATAATCAGGTGTGTGAACCCCAATGGGGTAAGTATGACTGAGTTCTAATATTTCCAACATGCAAGGATCCTCATCTTTCATTTATTAATCCTTTCCATCCTCAACTGTTTAGTTATGAGGGGTATCCCCCATTTTAATAACAAGTAGGATTAATAAATACTTTTCATTTTCTTTAATCTTACAACTTTTTGTTTTCCAGTTTTTCATTTTTCAATTTCTTATTTTATCTTTTTGTCTTTTTGTCTCTTTACATTTTTGTAAGTAATCTCATCTATGAATAAAACACTCATGTGGGTCTTTAGTTGAGGTGTGTTTTATGTTATTGAGTCTTGAGTGATCAATTATTTGGACAGTGAGCCCATTACACCCACTCATCCATTCTACAAATAAGAGGTTTTGTTCAAGGGTACAGTAATATTCTTGACATTTTTAAAACTTAAAATTAATTTTGTGTTCATTGTACTTGGAATGAAGAAGGATGGACCAAGGGGTAATGATTAGGGTGTGACATCAAGGGGACTTCTGGATTCTCTTTGGTGACATCTATGGGAGTTATCATGAAATGTGGTAGTACTAAGATCCTTGTAGATCTAACAAAAAATGGAAGTAAGAGTAATCAAAAGGGCACTCAAAAATCCAATGCTATTCTAGGGGGTTCCACTAGAAAGACATGCACCCATGCCTAAAGGTTGGTGGCTTCCCTGGATTCAGTAATAAAAAAAAAAAAAAACAAAGGAAGTGCAAAAATCACTCCTCCCTTGAACAAAATGCCAAGTGATCGTACGCCTTGTTGTTCTGGTACTCTCATAGTTGCTTATCATGGGATGAAACAATGTGATGTTACTAATCAGAGGAATGGACCTAGTCTTGATCTTGGAACGATGGGTTAATGACACATTAATCATGCTTTACATGCAAGATTCACTATGCATTGGGTCAATTACCTCATGTCCCAATCCCTTCTATAGTCCATCTCATCTCGCTATTCATGTAATTGTAGCTTGTGTCTTGTATAGCGTAGAATTCTTATCTCATTCCAGTGGTATCCACATGTGTGTGTTTTATGAAACTAGTATGGATTACATTTAACCCTTTTAATGCCTACGGACATTTTAAGGCGTGGTTACGCAAGGGCATTATAGGTTGGAACCTTCTTTGGGGAGGACCAACTTGCATGACTTTTGCAATTTGTAACTGTTGCATAACCACCACATCATCTTATACCCTATGAGTACTTCATTTTCAAATCTATTCTTTCCTTTATTATCATTTTATTAAACATTCCTCAAAAACTTGGTTTGACATTAAAATTTTAGAGCAACTTCTTTGAAAAAAAATTTCTAACTCTAAAATCATACTAAGCAAAGAATTCAACATTTATTAAAGACAATGAGTAAGGTATGAAATCATTGAAATTTTTTTCAATAAAGTTACTAACAATTGATCTTTGTGTGATTATAGATGGCCCCTAAAAGAAGACAATAAGGAGGACCTTCTCAAGGTGCTACCAAATGATCAAGGGGAGGAAGAGGTCAAGGACTTCATGTAGAACATGCAAAGTAGAAGGCAAAATCACTTAACATCCATCATGGAACTTTTGCTACTGCATAATCTATCCAAGAAAAAAGTGGAAAGTTCAAGGCCTAAGCCTATGAAGAAGAACAATGACTGTTTATGGCATAACATGTCAATGCCAATCAAGTGTTCCCGCAATTGCCATGTTCATGGAAAGTGCCAACTCCATCAAACATTGGAACATAAACATGGATGGCTCATAACCTTTGGATAGAAGAGGAGAAACATCAAGCACTTCTTTAGCGGTATCAATCTTAGAAGCTTGATCGTGCAGGACAAAGGAGAGGCACCCATAGAGTAGCCACCACTACTAGGAATCCCATGAGTTCCACAAGTTTTGTCTTTTATGTCTGTGTCCAAATTTTGTTTAATTATCCACTGTGGCATGAATAAATTCCTAGTCAGTCAATAATCCCATACCTATCCATTGTGTAATCAATTGAACTTGTTCCTCACTTTCTTTGACTCGAGGATGAGTTGTTATTCAGTCATGGGGGTATGATGAGTTATGGTTTGTCAGGCCTAGTTAATGGAGCCCAGTTATTGGAGCCTTGTTATCAGAGCCTTGATACAAAATATGGTCTATCAAGCCCAGTTATCAGAGCCTAGTTATCGGAGCTGTGATATCGCATCCACCCCCTCGATATTGCTTACGCGATATCACAGCCTGCTTCAATTTCTATAAATAAGAGGTAGCTTTCCTTATTCTAAGAGTTAGCTATTAGTTAGTTCTTAATTTAAGTGTTTTCATTTCTTTCTCTCAACCCTTTTCCTCCCACTGTATGCCCACAATGTGGTGATTGTAATTGTATGACATCCTTTATTCAAGTGTGACGTACTTGGACACACACATGACCGGAAATAAAGATCAAGATTACTTCATCATTGTATAATTCACTTAATTTAATTAATTAATTATTTATTTAATTTTTATTTACTAATTTCTTAGTTAATCTCTTCTCACCCTTAAACTCTTGTTCAACGTAGAATGAGTACAACTTGATTACAAGCATTTAAGTGTGGCTACTTGGTAACTCAGTAGCATACCTAGGATTTGCGTTTGGTAATCCCAGTGGTAGTCATGCATGAAGTCCAAGATGTGTATGGATAATCAAGGAACAGATGCTCATCACACTTAAGCTAGCTTAGATTCTCTCTTACCCTTTCCTCCTAGCTTAGTTAATCTTATTTTCCATTGCCTTTAGGAGTAGCAGTAGATTAGAAACCACATCATACACCTCACTTTGGACTAAATCATACGTGACAAAGATAATACTAGTCTAGGTGGGAAGACAACGAACTATGACCTAAGGCTAACTATTTAGATGCCACAACTAGTCTATCTGCAGAGTTTGACCAGATCGCACATGTAATGCTCGTATTCGTATGGTTGAGTGTAGGGGTACCTCTCCACTCATCACCTATAAATGCATCTAGAGGAGATTAGTTAATATCACTTGATGATGTCCATCACCAGTTAGCTAATAAACTTAGTGCTAGCTCCAAAAAATAGTAAGTAAATACCAATGGAAATATAACATAACAATGCTAACAGTAACTTATAAGAATAACATAAAAAAATAGTGGTGGAAGAACTTAATCTAGAAATCAACCAAAATCATACATGGGATGTAAAACTTAACACACAAAACTATGAGAGCATACAAATGCCAAAGATGTTATTTGAGCTACTAGAGTATAGAAATTGAGATTTTAATAACATCATCTATGTGAAAAACTAGTCATGAACTCATAAAAAAAATAACATACCAAAACCATGAGTATATAAATCCTTCCAAGAGCACATGTTAATCATATCCAAGCTACACATCCATCAATCTATACAACTATCTAGAAGGAAAAGCATAAAAAAATAAGATACATGCTAACTCAAAGGTGTAAAAAATGAGGGTTTTTACAAAACATCATATGAAGATGATAGCACTCTAAACAAATAAAACTGAATTATCTCATCTAATACATAAGAATTCTATGCCTAGAGGCTAGCTTGTAATGTAGACATATTTTTTCCAAGTGTAGCAATTGGCTCACCTTCTTTTATCCGTAATGAATTTAATTGATTTTGTAGTGATACAATCTTGAATTTATGTTTTACATAAAAAGTTTTCTTAAGCTTATTCCACAATTTATATGGGAAATATTGTTTCTCAATTAGTTGCACAAATGTTTTGGATGTGCTTAGGGCTATTAGAATTTTTTCCATCTTGTTATTTTCATTCCCTACAATGGTTTTGATGAGAGTTTTATTAAGGCCATTTTCTTAGAGCATAATTATCATGTAAAGCTTTCATAGATTGTTATTGAATACATTTAATACTTGGATCTCAACAAATAAGGCACATGTTCTTGCCTTAATCATGGCTATATGAAAGGTGTGTTGCTAATTATTGAGAGTTTCTAATTATATGAGATTACTCAACATCTTTCTTTGATACTAGGTGAAGTTTCTAGGATCTTTGATGAGTAATCTTGTAGCTATATAAGATGGAAAATGGGAATCACAATGATAATCCCATATTCAACATGTGATTATTTATTTAAGGTGTGTGAAATGCCACATCCTAAAGATAAGATATCATAACTATACAAAAAGGTAAATAATTTAACAATTATTAATTAGAGTAATTTTAGTTCAACTAATTCTTTTATTACCTTAATGGTGTAAAAAGTTCACAATGGTAACAATATTATGATGTGAAAAATAAAATGGAAAATTTAAACATATTTAACAATTACAGTAAAATTTGTTTCATTTTTTACTTTCAAAAAAATCAACTCCAACACTTGACTTGTAGATAGTGATTATTTGATCTAAATAACCCCAAATAAAAAATGTAAGGCCTTTGTGACTAACTCAGGGACCTTACGAAGCAAGGATACCATGTGTACCTACTATTGGCACACCATCCAAGACAAAGTTACCCTCTCCTTGGAGTTACATGAGTAGAAGATGCAAATGGACTTGATCTCCTGAAAGGCCCAGGATTGGAAGGATTATAATGCTTGTGTCTTGGAGTAGGATAAGACACAAAAGGATCACCAATAGAAGTATAAGTTCAATTGGGAGGCATACTTGAAGTGGTTGAAGAGGGAGACAATTGAACAACAAAAAAGGGATCTATTTATCCAAGGCATTGAGGCTAAGAGTTTTTTCAACCTCTTTGAAAGCACTCTCATAGTAGTTCAGTCTCCTACTCCTCATATCACTATGGCTACAGATGAGGTCTCTATGGCTATGATCTCATGGGATCCACCATCATGGATGGATGTAGACAAGACCAATATCTTCATAGGAATCAATTTTTGGAATATTGACTAGGCCAACATGATGGAAGACTAGATTCCCCAACATTTGGATACAAGCCTTCACGATCTTCCCTAAGAGTTTATAGAGCCAAATTCCCCATAGCTTTGATGATGTTTATGTTTTAGTTTTACATTTTTTTATGTCATGATTTGGTTATGCTGGTTACTGATTTGTTGTACGTTGTTATGTCACAAGCATTATATGATGTTGGCAGTCCTAACAGTGCAAGTGATGGTGATGATGATGATGATGCACCATCTCCTTCCCCTCTAAACATCCCCTTGGCACCACTAGATGCATGTTTTGATAGCTTTTGTTGATGCTTTTTGGTTTATTTTATTTCATGTTGGATGTTGTATGGCACAAATTGGCCACTGCTTGAGTTGTAGACAATTTAACACTCATGGTTTATTGTTTTTATATTTATACCACATAGTATGGCCATGGATATATATATTATTTTAAAATTTTTTAAAGTTTAAGTTTCAATTTTAGTTTTGGCTATATATGTTGTTAATGGCTTTATTGCTTTAAGGTTTTATGTTGTAAGCAAGGCTATGTTGTTGATGGCTATGTTGGCTACATTGAAATTGGTTAGATTATAAGATTATGAATGGCCATAGGATAGGGTTACTTGCTAGTTTTACGCCATGGTAGGCCACACATTTATCAATAATTTAAAGTCTTACTACACTGCAATGCTGGTTTAAGACCTCGATAGGTCATAGGTTTCCCAGTTTTAGGCCATGATGGGCCTTGGGTTTTGCTAGTTTTAGGCCATGGTAGGTCCTTGTTAAAAGGAAACTTATGTTTTTGGTAATTTTCTATTTTAAAATTTTTTATAGGGTTTTTGATATTTATGGCATGTGAAAAAGTAAAGAAAGAGAAATGCTCTAATAAATAAAAATGCAAATGAAAGTAAAAACTTAGGCTACATGCATAAAAGATTAAAATAAAGTATACAAAAAATCATGACAAGTTACTAAAGAACATTTATGCTATAGGGCTATTAGTGCATATCATTATATGGTTGTAAGGGCATGGGGTGAAAGGGTAAAGGTGTACCTAACTTGTGAAGACTCTTCCTAATCTTTGAAAGATTAGAAAATGTGTAATATCTATTTTGCACAAGTTTATATTCACCATCCCCTTTGCTGATGATGTTAAAAGGGAGTTCATACCATAATGCATCTCATTGCCCATCATTGTCATTCTTGTCTTTCTTCTCTCTCTTGGGTTTCTAGGTTTCGTGGCTAGGAGTTTCTTCTTGAAACTCCACTTTAGACCTATGGTCTATATCCACATTGTTAAAAAATAGGAACACCACATTATCACCATGAATGATGATTTCACCTCCCTCCTAAGGAAGGTGAATCTCTTGTTGGATGGATGAGGACATAGCTCATAACTAAGCCAACCAAGGTCTTTCCAAGATAACATTAAACCTTGGCATGTCCTCCATCACTAGGAAATCCATGGTTGTGGGGAATTACTCCCCTACCATAAAATCCAAGAAAATAAACCCCTTGACAAAAACCCTTAATCCATTGAAAGACTTAAGAGCAACTATTAATGTGTATTGTATTTGCTCTATCAAGCCAAATCATTCAAGATGACACATGGGATGATGTTTGTTGTAGCCAATCATCTATATGCACCCAGTGCACCTTATATTTTCCTATGCATATGGTTATGAATAGAGGAGCCTCAATTAATTTTTCCATTTTTTAGATTGGCCTTGATTTCACTATTGCAAAATACTAGCAACGTTGACTTCTTATCCCTTGGTGAAGGGGGAACCATCATTGCATGGATGAATTTCTTGTTAGTAGGGATGTATTCACTAACTGGGATGGAGGTTAGCATCCTAACTAGCACTTCACGATGTGTACTAGAAGTCATGATTAGGTCATATAGGCTCAAATTTATATTTTTTTAAGGAACTGTTTAACCTATTCAATCACATTAAGAAAGCTTTACTTATTGGCCATGGCAGTGTCACCTTGGTTGTGCTTCACTTCCTTCATGCATCCCAAAATGTGAACTTCAGCCTTAGGTTGTTGCTCTTGGGATCTCTCCTCTTTCTTCTAGCTTTGTATTTTGGGATCCTCCTATGACTTGCTTATTAAGGTGGATTGGGTAGAAGAGGTCATGGGTATAAACAATATGGGAGTGGGCTTTAGTGGACCTACTTCCTATTATGCCTCAACATGCTTGTCACCTTTGTTGTTAGGCTTTTGCTTATGCTTCTTCCTCTACTTGGTAGAGGCTTTTTGGTTGTTCTTAGTTGTATTGGAAAAGGAAGCTATGGCATTAGCCACCATGAGAGGCCATTGTTCGATTGAGGCCTTATTCAGTTCCCTCAAAGGCACTCATGATAGTACTCTCATGACAAAGGGGAATCTAGAGCTAGTGGAAGTTGAAGAAGCCCTTTTATCATGATGGGGTATCCAAATCACAAATGGTTCCCTCATAGGTATCTAATTGTCATCTATGTCAAACATTGATATAATGTATGTAGCATTGCTAGCATTCAATTGGTCCTTATACACTTGCATCGATTGGTTCTATGGTCAATCAAGGTTGGATGCATTTAGAACCAGCTCTCCCCTATCTATCATCTTCTGTAGGTCATCCTTCAGTTCAAGGTAGCAGTTTGTGTCATGGCCAGGTAGTTTTTGATAGTGGCAAAAGTGGTCTAACTTAAAGTATTTAGGTAGTTTTGGATCATTCTTTATTGCTTGAGTGAGATATTTGGCTATCTCACATAGTCCATCATGATTCTTTTGAAATCTTCAATTATCTGCTTATATTGAATGCACCCAATTCTTAACAATTGATCTAATAGCTCAAATAGTTTTAACGGTAGCCTAGTATATATCCTTCCTTTCAAGGATGGGTCTAATTGTTGTCAATGTGGTGGACCTAGAGGTTGATGGTTGGTTATCTCAGTCATTAGTAGGGGCCTTGGGTGGGTTGGTCCTCAACCCATGGTTAGTGGTTTTGGCTTCTTTGGTTGTTATTTCTACAACCATTTTTTTTGTTTACTCCTCTTCTTCTCTCTTCATGTGTGTTGGTTTTTGTATGCCACATAGGTTAGGTCATGAATAGCCTCCACAACATCCTTTATGTTCTTTGTCTAGGAGAGTCCTTAACTAAGTATTCATGTATCAAGATAGTATAGCTTGGATTCAATGAAATTGTTGACCACCCCCTTGAATATAGCCACATATGAGTTTTAGCTATAGGCTCCTGTATCTCATTTAGTAGATTGTTTCAGCATTAGATGAACTTCTACATTGGCTCAAGGGATCCCTACCTAACCTTCATTAGTTGGTTAAGTGTAGCATCAAGCTTCAAGTTGTACTTGAGGTAGTTAATGAATTGAGCTATGAGGTCTTCAAGGAAGGATATGGATCCTCTAGGGAGGACATGGTACTAATCAATCACTTTTCCAATCAAAAACATAGGGAATATTCTCATTATAGTGTGTTTCCATGGCTGCAACAACAAGCACTTGGATCAAAATATTATAATTTGAGCATTGGGATCACCTTCTCCATTATACTTATTGAATTGAGGAATAGGGACTCCAAGAGGAAGTGTCAAGGGTGGAACCATAGGACTGATGGGATCATCTTGGTAAAAATACATGATCTTGACACTTTAGAAAGTAGAGGCCTTAAGCCTCTTTAATTCCTCTGTTAGATCCTAGATCATTTAGAAGGCTTAATCGAGGCCCTATGGTGCCCTTTTTGGCTATGAGGTTTGCACAAACAACTATGGTGTTTGTTGTGATACGTATGGCCTTTCTATTGGGTATAAGACAAAGGAAAGAGGTTGCTTATATAGAGTTGAAACCCTAACCTCCATTGTGCAAAGAACTTGCAACAAAAACATGATCAAAAAAATGATTTTTTGTACTTTAAAGTTATATAGAAAGCTCATAATCTTAAAATGAAAATGAAACAAAAACATCATGAACATTCTTCTACTCTGTTTGTATTCCCAAAATGGCAATCAATAATAGGACATTAGGGCAGTAACATCTCCAATGCCCTTGTTGTAGCTTCATGGTAGCAACAAGAGTAGTTTTATAGAATTCTGTTATTTTTGTCCATTCTCCAAGATTTGACAAGTAGACATGAAGTAGGGTTTGTTGCTAAGATGCAGCATAGGAGCCAACCACGAAAGCAATAGGAGCAAACTAATGGTGCCATAGGAAGAACTCATCCATTGATAGGAAGCAAAGCAATAGCGACATGACTCTTTCTCCATCGCAACCGACACAAATTTAGATGGAAATTCTACAATGATTCACATAGAGGCATGACCACCAAACTTTGACAAATCAAGATCCAAGCATGTTAGTGACAAAATGGATGGCAAAAGAGGTGATCAAGTAATCCCAAGTAGTAGCCAACAATGACAATATAACGCAGAGCCAAGAACACATAGCTTATGGCATAAAATCCATGGGGATTATGAAGGCATCCATAGGGTTACACATCAACATGATGTAGCAATACATGAAATCCAAAGGCTACATAATCTTATTTTTTAAAACATCATTCATGTTACCATATACATGGTTGTTTTTGAATGTTGAAAGGAGGTTTTCTTTATTTTAAGCTACAAATTTATGCATTACAATTTTATTTTCCAAGGGGATTTAAGAATTAAAAAATATTATTATTCCTTATGGAAGTTACAATTTTCCCTTGATATTTGTAAGGATATAATTACTCATAGGACACTTCCTCACTGTGGCATGTATTTCTCAAATTTTTATAACTTCCTTTGATTATCTACTTGATATTGTTGCCAATAAAACACTTGGTAATCATAGCTCAAATTTTTAGTAACTTCTTATAGAAGTTATAACTCCTAGGGTGGTTATAAATTAATATATCTAAATATTTGTAATACCCTTAACTTCTCATGATTATTGTAACTATCCTAAGGTTGTTATAAAGGGCCTTCAAGGGTAGGGGAAAAAAGGAGATTTGGGGGGTATATATATAGAGAGAGAGAGAGAGGGACGAAGCAACTTGGAGAAAGATTGAAGATTGTAAAGTCATGGCTTGCTAAAGAAATCAATTAAGCTGCATTTTTTTAATCCTATGAGTTCATTTCTTCCTATTTTGTTTTAGTTAATTAGTTAATGGTTAAAATAGTATCATTCTTTGCATTTATTTTGGGATTTGTCCTAGGTTGCTTTTATAGCTATGTTTTTATGCAATATTAGACTCCTATTAAGATTTTCCATAGAAGAGCTTATGTTGTTGAAAAGCATAAAGAGAAATTTAATAGTAATATCTTAATGAAATTGCCTATCTTGAGCATAGAGAATCTAGGAAAATCTTTGGTATTTTGAGATGAATAAAATATCTTCATTATTTTAAAGTGTGTTGCCTTGGTATTTCAATCCTAAAATTGTTAAGTTTTTAAAAGCTCTATTAAATGCAATCTTTGACAACTATTGACTAGCCAAAATAGAGAGTCAAACTTTATTGTTTACGTAGCAATTTTTGGTAGTATAATAAGATTATCTTTATGAAATTACTTGTTCAACTCAAAAGTTTTGGACAATTCATAGCTAGATTGAATTAGGAAAAGATTTATTGTGAAGTGTTTTCTCATGTCAATTTATCTTGCTTAAAAATTTGAGATTTCACACAAATCTACTTTCTTTTCTTTCTTTTTCAAAGTCCATTAAATCTCACTCTATTTCTAATTTTGTAGTGGAACTTTCTCTCTAGGGGAAGTTAAAAGTAGACTGGAAAAATTGTACTTAAATGTTTTAGGAAATTTTTTTTTGTTACAAGTAATGTACTATATGGACTATATGGACTATATAAACTAAGTAATTAGACAAAATAGGGATCTCTAACAATTCATAGTATTTGACAAAGATAGCTGAATCTCTTTTATGATAGCCAATTATACTTTCATATACAACCCAACCATTTTAACATTTTCAACAAAAAACACATACTCATGTTTAGTACATTTCATAACTACTAAGTTTATTTGGTGGTATCTGGACCTTATTGTTGCTAGAGACTAGCAAGCACCTAACCCTATTTGAAGACATTGGTGGTCTAATTCCAAATGGTCACCAATAGCAATGTGCACCATCTAAGAGGTCATGAAATCATATAATGACATTGTAATAGATCCTAAAGTCAAAATCACTAAGAAAAATAATAATAATAACTAAAGCATAATGTTTTCTTCTAATCTAATATGGCTTCTTCTCATAGGGGAGATTCTCCACCACCTTTCAAAAGTGGATCCAATCAACAAAGACATGAAGGATCAAAACTGCCGGTGCCACAACAATGCAAAGTGTTCTATACTCATCCACATGAGTGTGTTCCAAACTTCACCTTCATCCTGCACTAGGATGAATAGATGCGATGGAAGCACATGGAGGAAAACATCATGTTTCCACTTAATCAATCAATTCCTATGACACTACAAATTGGGCATCATAGGGCTCAATGTTGAATACATTCTATAGGATCATGACTATTATGATTATCATCCCACTATAGCATAATGCAAGAAAGATCAGTAACATGCAACTTGTTACAAGACATTGAAGGAGAAATGGTTCACCAAACCCTTGTTCCTGCTAGGCCAAAAGAAAAGTTAGGACCTTTTCTCAAGGGGTTCTCAAAACACTAATTCTACTACCCTCTTCTTTGTTGAAGGGGCCATTAACCAGAATTTATAGTCCACTATAAACAATCTTGGTTCGAGGAAGAATGGGTTCCATTACCATGGAGGCTCCAAGGAAGGGAGTCAAGGTAGGAACATGGACTAACAACATGATAATAATAAACATGATGATCATGGATTTGACTAAGGTAAAGGGGGTTCCAGGTACTATTTTGGTGCTAGTCCTTCTTCCTCTTCACCTTCAATGTCCTCATCTTCTTCCTCCTCTAGCTCTAACCAAAGTTGCAAAGGATACAATCATGATGAAGGTGATTGATAGGATAGAGATGATCGTAGGGCCCACTAGACTAGTAGAGACTAGGGACATGGACATTCAAGGGAGGTCCACCACCATGAAACAAGAGGAAGTAGAGGACATCATAGGTATCATGATCATCACTGAGGCTATGACTATGATGAGTCTTTACTTGCAACAATGAATATGTTGAACATTGTAGATGCCATGAGGATTCCAACAAGGCATGTAAAAGATAGTAGAATCAAAAGGTTGGATATGAATAATATCTTCAAGTTAGAGGGGGGATACAAGTTAGATCCAAAAAAAACATCTTGAGGCCTTTCATGATGCTTGTGCCTTGCAAAATTTTGATAAAATGGCAAAAACTAAAGCTTTTCCCAAGAATGATCATTAACGAAGCTGAAAAATGCTACTGGGCCTAAGAACTAGAATCAATTAGATGATGGAGTATCATGCTTGAGCTCTTCAATGATAGGTATCAAATGTACTCTTGATTATCTTATCTAAGGAAGTACATCCAAGGATGAAGATAAGGAACACACAAATCCTTGGATGTGTCCATGGATAGATATTACTCTATGTTGCACAGATGCCTAGGCCATTACTTTTCTCAAAGGGATCAGCTTTCCCATATCATAGATGGTCTTTGAACAAAAATGAGAAGGACTCTTGGGGTCTATGCCTAGGGGAGACTTTCAGAGCTAAGGGTCCATTCAATCCAAAGGTTGATTAAGTAGATGGTCAAAGAAGAAGGTGATTTGTGAAAAAGGGAAAGTGCAAAGGAGTACAATCGAGACCCTTCCATTCATAAAAGAAAGGTTCAATTTTTTGATAATGAGAAGGGGGCATTACTTGATGAAGTGGTGCAATGTAAACCCTTGTCGATCCAAAAATATGTTTCTACGATATTGACCAAGGTAGATAAAATGTGGAATTATTTAGATGAGAACTTTCAAAGTGCTATCAAAATTACAAAAGAGCCCAAAGAGCAAAGTAGTGATTGTGATCGAAGAAGCATGAAGGAAGCTAAACATACCCATCAAAGGAATAAGGATAAGACTATTGTCATTGAGGAGGTTATAGAATTTGAAACAAATGATGATAGCATGTGTAAGATCTACCAATACGAACATCCTAGGGGATGTTGCCCAATTATGTCACACTTGCAAGAAGCTAGGATGTATACGTTGAATGCTAGATTGGAAAAAGGTGAGCACCTAGAATATTGCCTTATCCTTAAGGTAACTATAGGTAATTCCATCAACAATAATCTTATTAGTTGAGTGAAGCTCCACCCCAACCTTATAAGCAGTACTAGTAATGGTAGCATCCAAAGTTATGGGGGATGCCACCACTAAGGTAGTAGTACCCTTAAAAGTAGCTAGATCCATATGGATATTATGTTTAGTAACTGATTTCTCCGCATGCTTCTTCTAGTCACACATCTCTTCAACACCACTACTACCCTCCTAAATACTATAGAGATTAGTTTCCAAGAGGTGAATTCACCATTTTCTTTTTACCCTCCTCATCTTTCTGCACTTGTACCTCTATCCTCAACTCAATTAACACCAGCTCCATCCATGTAGGGTAAAATTCCTACCCAACTATAGTAAAAAAATGCCACAAGGGTTGTTAACTTATAGCCAACTCCCCAATGGAGTGTTTTGAAAAATAAACCATGAAAAAGATCTTTCTTCTAAACTAATAGTTCTTCTAAGCCTTCATAGACACTTGTAATTAATGAACCTACTTCTTCCTCATCCTCTACTACATCATTCAAGAACCTTTCAAATCAAATGCCTTACAAGATGCATATTGTTATGTTGACCCATGCAATCATGGATTAAATTAAGTATGGCCATCTTTCCAAGAAAAGATATGATCCTAAAAGTCCCCTAATCTACTTACAAATTGCTAGGAATGAGCCTTGAAAGACTTTTCTAAACTTGGGTTTTGGTGTGAATTTGATCTTCCATGAAATGTGCAAAGCCTAGAACCTACCTCCACTTAAGAAGAGTAACATTTTCTTGAGCTAGAAAATCAATCCATCACTATTCCCTTAGGACTGGTGAAGGACATTATGACCACCATTTATGGGTGGTCTTATCCTACTAACTTCTTGGTGATTTGTGTGGATAATTGTAAGAGCAACTTTCCAATCATCATGAAAAGGACATAGTTGAGTACCATAAATGTACAATTGGGAATCAGAGACCTCTCCTTGGAATTTCCAAGAAAATGAATTTCAAAAGAATAAGAGGAAGTGCATTCCATGCATCATGTACAATGAAACATGGTCAACTATGTGTAGAAGTTATGGACCATGAAAATCAAATTAATCATAGCATGTACATAGTATGCCAATGTGAAAAAAATTTCAAATGTGCCTATATGTGGTAGCCACAAAATAGGAAGACACCTAGTGGCTAACAGTTGAACTTGAAAGTTGCTCAACTCTCTACATAAAACAAACTAAAGAGCATCATGAGTGCTTACATCGAAAGCATGCACAAGATGGAGCAAATCCATCACCAACTCTTCGATGAACCTAATGATACCAACTAGGGAGAGTTGGAGATCCCTAAAAGCTACAACCAGGAGTCCCTTGAGGTGAAAACTCTACCAACAAAAATGGAATATGATTTTTTTAAAAATGGCATGCTAGTTATCATCAATGCCAAGCTTGATCCTCTATAGAAAAAGAAACTGCCGGATGTGATCAACAAATGTCCAATAGCCTTTTTCTAGTCATATCATGAATTGATTGGAATTTATCCAAGGATATGCCAACATCGAATCTACAAAAATGTCTCCATTAAGCCAAAGAGGTAGCCACAATAGTAGTTTAATCCCAAATTGAAGCAAATTGTGAAGGAGAAAATTGAAAAAATCCTTAAGGCAAGGTTCATCTATCCTATTGTGGATAGCGAGTGGGTTAGCCCACTTGTGATAGTGCCAAAGAAAGATGGTAAATGGAGGGTTTACATTGATTGTAGGTTTTTAAACATGCCAACCTACAAAGATCATTTTTTTGTCATTTTTTAACCAAGTGTTAAACACCATTTTTGCGCATTGTTACTATAGATTTCTAGATGGTTATAGTGGCTATAACCAAATTTAGATAGCGCTACAAGATCAAGCTAAAACCAAATTCATGAGTTCTTGGGGGACTTTTGCATATAGAATGATGTTGTTTGGATTGTGTAATGCCCCACTAAATTCCAATGTCTTGTCCTAAGCATGTTCCAATAGCAGATTAGTAGTGGGGTGGAAGTCTTCATAGATGACTTCTCCACCTATGGGGCTACATTTGAGCAAGCCTTCGACCATCTTGAGCAAGTGCTAAAAAGGTTTGAGAAGATTAACCTTAGGCTCAACTAGTAGAAAATCCATTTGATGGTAAAATAAGGCATTGTTTTGGGGCATAAAATATCAGAAAAAAGAATCAAGGTAGACCCTAAAAAAATAAGGGTCATCCAAGGAATTACTAGACAGCTAGAAATAGTTAAATATGTGAGGTCATTCGTTGGATACATTGACTACTATCGGTGATTTATTGAGAATTTCCCTAAGATTGGTAAACTATTGGTGAATCTGACAAAGAAGGATGCTACGTTTGTCTAGACTAAGAAATGTGAATGTACATTCCATCTACTCAAGTAAAAGATCATAGCAACTCTAATTCTATGAGTATCTAATTGGTCAAAACCTTTTCACATCATGATGGATGCTTCCAATTACATCTTGAGAGTTGTCCTCATGTAGTTGGATGATCAAAAACATTCTTATAACATCCACTTCATGAGTAGAAGCATTGTGGATGCATAGCTAAACTACATCATAATAGAGAAGGAATTGATGGTAGTGGTATTTTCCTTGCAAAAATTTAGGCACTATGTGCTTGGATATAAGGTTTCTAATGCAATCTAGTTCTTAATAAACAAAGCAACAGTGAGCCCCATGTCATATGATGGCTTGTGATCTTAGAGGAATTTGATCTTACCATGGTAGATTCAAAAATAATCAATAATGTGGTTGTTGACCATTTGTCTCAATTAAGATGGGACAACAAAGAAGAGGAGCTTCCAGTGTCATATTAGTTACCTAATGAACTCCTCTTTGTTGGGACTATAACTAAACAAATGCCCACTAAATCCAACTGGTGTGATGACATTCTCACCTATCTTCTCACTCAAGAGATGCCATAAGAGTGGGATCATAGGAAGAAATAATAGTTTTTTCACTAGCAGAAATGCTTCAAAAAAATCAAGAGACACCTTTACAAGTTTTCTATTGATGGCCAAGTTCATTATGTGTACCTGATGTTAATCAACTATACATTCTCTAAGATGCTCATGAGGGGCCTTATGGGGGCCACTATGCTAGAAGACACACAACCATTATGATCCTCATGGTAGGATATTATTGGCCAACACTTTTAAAGGACACTCACCACTTCATCTACTCTTCTGAATGTTGTTAACATGATTTTGGAATGACTATTCATATGCAGAAACCTCAATAGTGAATCCAACCACTAGCACCCTTTAATATTTGAAGCATCGACTTCATAGGTCCCATCACTCCTATGTCGAATGGAAAGGCATACATCATAGTTGTTGTTGACTATTGTACAAAATGGGTGAAATCTATAGCTATCACCGATTACACATCTTCTATGAATACTCGATTTTTATAATAATATGTTGTAAACAAGTTTGGGGTGCTACATGTACTTATTTCTAACAATGCTACTCATTTTATAGGCACTACCTTTTAGAAGCTCATGCAACACTTCAAGGTTGAACATAAATTAACAACCCTATCACCCCAAAGCTAACAGTCAAGCTAAGTTTACAAATAAGGAAATAACAAAGAGAGTAACAAGAACCATTAGTAAATATAGGAGGTATTGGAGCATAAAATTTAATGATGCCCTTTGGGCCTACCACTCGACATTGAAAAATTTTATTGGTTATTCCCCCTATGAACTTGTGTAAAGAAAGTGACCAACTCTCTCAATCTAAGAAGAGCTCTGTACACTATCAATGGCTTATGACCTTAACCTTGACCTAAGTCTAGCATAAAAAGAAATACTAATGAACCTTAACTTGCTAGATAATAACCAATTTGTAGCCCTGCCATCTAATGAGTTGCACAAGGCATTCAACAAACAATGTCATAATCTTATAAGAAGGAAAGTGAAATCTCAACTAGAAGATAAGTTTCTATACTCAAATCCCACATGTGTGCCATAAAGAACTAAGTTCCAAACACTGTAGGAAGGACCTTATATTATCTATGAAACCTTTCTTTCTAGGACCATGTTAATTTACAAACTTGAAAGCCCAAACAAAAGGCTACTAGTCAACATGCAACAAATCAAACCTTTTCATAAGCCTAAGAAAGCTAGTAAGAAAAACACCTCAATATATGGATATTCATGATCAATTTTTTGGATATCCTTCTCTAAATGTAGTCATGGGGAAGATGGTCATCCATGTTGATCAATTCAAGTGGCTCATTAATTTTTCATTTTTTATTTTACACCTTTTTTGGTATGTTTTCTCTCTATTAAATGTTTTAAAAATTTCTTCTATATTTTACTCTATTTGGTTTAGATTTCTTTTATTCTTTTCTTATGTTTTTTTCCTTTATTCCTTATAGGACTAATTGCAACTGTAATTGCTGATTGATGGTGGTTTGTACTATAATGTTATTTGATTGATAATACTTGGATTCTATTTTTAAATTTTAGTGATTGATAACTAAGACATGATTTCTTTTTCATGATAATAAGCAATGAGTCCATGTCATTCACCCATCCACAAAACTTTGTGATGTCCACTTGTTTAGGAAACATGTGGTCCCTTCTTAAATAAAATTAATAATGAACCTATGACCTTAGTAGTTTCCAAACTTGGAAAGACNGAGTGTTCTTATGGATTTATCACCATTTTTCTTTTGACCAATAATAGGAAGCTAATTCTTTGCATGGTATGGTTCCTATACAAAAAACTCAAAAATTAAAAAAAAAGAATGGGAATTCAAAGCACATTCCTTAGATGAAATAATGAACTACAAGAACTAGTTATGAAACTAGAAGACATGTTATCCATGCCTAAAGGTCCCCTCTAACTAAGGCCCATCTTACTTTCTACTTCTCTTTTAGGAAAGGTAATTAATCTATGAGGATATTCTTATAAGTGGGTTGAATGGTCTCAGAGTGTCTATGCAAAGTCACTAAAAGTGATTGATTTTAATTCAGACTAAGGATAGATGTTATCACATCATATTAATCACAAAATCCATAAGGGACTTCATGTGCCCATGATATAGGACTCTATTCCACTCTCTTCCTCATCCACCTATGCTTCCATATCTCACCTCATTTCCTCTTTTCATGTCTTCTTCAATGTCTTAGTTTAATGTGTCAAAATTCTTAGGTAGTGTCTTTCAAGATTTCATCTTTAACTAACCATACCCATTAGTCATACATGGGATCCACTAACTCCTTGGTTTAAGGATATTCAAGGTCATTCAAAGCATAACCCTACTATGGGAAGCACCCACTTGCATTTTCCTTAGTTGGGCTAGTTCATGTCCTTATCCTTAGACATTTTTGCACTCATACCTTTTGCATTTCACATTGGTTACATCAAGTAATGTGCTCCTTTTTGGCATTTCTTCAATTATTCTCCCACTAAAAACTCCTTGTCATGAACTATCTAGCCATCTTCATGCATTTCATCATGTTCCAATTCTCTTGGACTTCCATTATACTCCAATTTCATGTTAAAACTCTTCATTTTTTTCGTAGTTATCAAAGTTTAAAAAAAATCTAACTACTACATCGATGGGATCCCATTGATGTAATCAATCATGTTGACACGATCCTATCAATGCATGGCAAAAATACTATAAATATAGCATGACACAAGAGGAATTTTGCAATTTTTGAGAGCCCCAAACCTTCCAAATCCCATAACTTTCACATCATCAGTCCATCAACTACTAAAGGTGAGCTTGACATTGTGGCAATGATAAATGTTAGGGTTTTTGATGATTTTTTTTTTCAAATTTTTCGAACTCCGACAAGGTTTATCCAATAAAATAATATTAAAATCACTAATTCATGAAAGATAAAACTTTCCAATGAACTCTAGTAGACATTAAAATGAAATAACAATAAAATAATCAAATTTTCCATGATCAAAACTTAGCCAAGTGGAACTAATACAAAGAGATAATGTACTCAAGTGTTATAAAATTACATAACAAATGCTAATAATTGATCATGTTGTGATTATAGATGTTAAAAAGATCAAAATTCCCATAGAAAGAAGGACCATCCCAACCAAGGGACAAGTGGCCTAGAATTGGAAGGGATCGACAAGAATAACCCCAAGAGTAGGCAACAGAAACCCATGCAATAGGACATCTTTAGGAAAAGCCCAAAGTGGAATCTATCCTTCAAATTCCCCAAGATGAAATAGAGTAGTCCTACCAAGATGAGGTACCAAGACTAAGGCCAAGACTTGAGGTCACATTGACTGATGCCTATCTTAGGCAAATTCATTCTAGGGATATCCAATGTTCAGTTCTCCAAGAATTAAACTTCAGTACTTCCTAGACTTTACCCTAGATGATATCAAAATGTAGCTACAAAGCTCTTCCATGTGGCCAATCATCACTTCAAATGAAAAGTAATACATACAAGAGATTTATCTCTTTTGGAACAACTAGCAGACTAACACCATCATGAAAATCAAGGACATAAGTGTGTCCTACTTGGTGGAAGCCATCTTGTAGGTCCTTGGATTGCCTAAAGCAAGGACAAAACTAACAAAGATCTCTACATAAGTAGACCCAGAGGTCAAAAAAAGTGGGTCCACCAATGCTATGAAGTGGACCATAAATTGTATGATGAACTCACCATGATGGAGCATACATACTTCAAGTTAGTAGCCTATCATCTTAATCTAATGATGAGGCCCAACAAGGTGACTGCCTTCTTTATCCATGCATGTGCAACTCTAAGTAAGCAATTCCATGTTAACCTCTCTCAACTAATCTATCTATAGATACAAAAGTGGTTTAAAGAAAATGAACATGGGAAGAAGACACTCCCCTTCTCATGCCTCATCCAGAAATTATGCAAAAGGGAAGGCATAGCTCACTACACCAATAACACATTGAAACATGCTCATACTATCTCATGGGTAGAAAAGGATAAGGTTCCTACCATGACCAAGAAAGAGGAGCAGCCACCACCACCATCCACTCATAAAACAATGTTGAAGGCACGTGCTGCCATGGAGTGCATGCAAAATCTCTAAGAACAACTCTTGCAGTAGTAGCAAGCTAGTTCAAGTGGTGATCCATCTATCTACTGATCAGCCTTGAGCCATATGAACAAGGTAACTTGTATAATAACTTGGTTGGATAACACAATGCAAACCTTCTCTACCCAACAAACACAAGTGTCTACATGCTTGAATCCAAGTGCTCAATAGGTAACGGTATCTATTCTAGAAATCCAACAATTTCCAAAAATATTTGAAAATGCCACTACCTTCTTGGTGCACTTGGAGAAAAGTGATGGGATGAATTTCTTGGTGATGCAACACCAAGGGTAAGAAATGGTGGTCGAGGTGGTGATAGATCAATTGGGCAAGGTCCTAAACATTCCTATAGTATAGGTATGAGTCAAGAACTTTAATCTCTTAATGGAGAAGATCTATGCCCTTTGCCAAAGATCTACAATTGAAATCACTACCTAGAAGAATGAGGCCCTAAAAATTGAATGGGTTAAGAACTGCTACAAGGACTAGGTTGGCTTGCATAAGAAAATCAATGAGAAACACATTCAACTAGTAAAGGCAAAGGTGAATGAGGCCCTCCAGCAACCCCAACAAGTAGGTGATATATGGTAGCCCATCTTTGATGGATTGAATAAATGTAACAAAGCTGAAATTTCCTCAAGGAGCTATAGATTGAAGAGATGACCAAATACATGTAGCTCACCAACCTTCACTATGCAAACTTGGCAATGTTAACTACTGAAAGGCCATGGTCAAATTTGGAGAAGTAAGTGGCCAACTCGTACCTATTGTATGAGGTCTACTGACCATAAGGAGACTAAGTAGAAGCTTGAAACAACAAATGCAAAACTTGATGTTCTTAGGCAATGCTTCACTAATCAAAGATCAACAACTAAGAACTTAGCCAGAAGGTTAAATGACTACCAGGAGTTACAAAACATGGTTAAAGCATTCAACATTGAATGCAAATAATTCATAGCTTGGTTCATCAATGTGAAGGAATTGTTTTTTGCAATGCCCTATTCATGGGATGTGCCCCTACTGGGCCACATTGGTGATGTTGCATGGACTATGTACGATCCCTAGAGTATGGAGGATAAGATAAAAGAATTACTAGATGCTTTCCATCTTCCACTAGCAATCATAGCTACAACTAGACAACCATAATCATAGCCTCAACCACAATAGTTGCATGCACCAGAGGTAGGAGAAGGTCCTTTAGCACTTTAGGAACCTCCACTACCTGGAACTATCTAGTTTTCTTCCTCATCTTAAAGCCATCATAGGAGTTGTGCTATCAATTTTTGTCGTAGAGTACAATTTTTTTGTCATGAACACCAAATTTTATAATGATTATAAATTTGTACACTTGGGTATTTAGTGTTTTTTTATGTTTGTTTATGTGTGAGTAGTAGTTAATAATCCCATACCTTCCAAAAATTTGTAAGAAACTTATGTCTATTTTTTATCACTTCAGGATGAATTTTCATTTAGTCATGAAGGTATGATGAATCGTGTCTATGGGTTGCATCAATGGGATCTTGCCAATGTAATTCTATCGATGTGATTATATCGATGTATAGTTTCATGCATACATGTTGACGTAGTGTCCTCTATCACCTATATAAATGTGTGCATCTACCACATTTATGACATCAATCCATTAGTAGCTAGCCAAACTCGCAATTTTGTGTTTCCAAAGTTAGAATATTTTCTAAGTGCCTATAGTAGGAGTTGAGATGTGTACGAATATTTATTCAAGAACTATTGTACCTAAGCACCTTAGTGTGAATGGTAATAAAGATAAACTTTCTTGATAAACCTTATAGCACTTTCACTTAACCTAATGTTTACTTTATGCATTTATTACTCAAACACTTTGCTTTAGTGCATTTCATTAGTTAATTCATAGTGATAATTAAAGCACATAAGTATGACCACTTTGAGCATACGTTAATGCTTGGTAATCCTAGTAGCACCTAACACTAGGTAACCTAATAGCATTGTAACATGTTCAAGATGTGTACAGAAAGTAGGAATGAATGCTTATGTTAGGATTAGTTTAGCACTAGTTAGTTATTAGATTAATTAAACATTAATTACTTTATTTTTGGCACTTAGGTGAATTAAAAAATGAACATAAAATGATAAAAATCATGTCTCAATTACACTTAACCATAACTTTGCACTTCATAAGTGAAACTGAGAAGACAATGATCACATCCATTAAATTCACTACATCTAGTGTACTTAGAGAGCTAAAGTCTGAAAAATTCAATCAGATTGCTTAGTGAACACTAGTGATTCATATGGTTAGGTGTAGGAACTACTCATTGCTCATTAGCTATATCAAAGGGAAAGTGTAGATGAATATAACTAGGATCCAAGTCTTCATAAGAAGGAGATCCATATTTATGATTAGGAAGAGGAGATAGTTCTTGATGAGATGATTTCACATAAATCCTTGCTAATACAAAATTCTATCACTGAAGTGAAGTAAGAATAGATAAGATGTGGGAGTTGATGAATGACAAAGTTACAACCAACTTTAAAATAATAGAGGAAAAGATAAAGAAAGTAGAATCAAGTAATCAAGATAAAAAGAGGAAAAATAATAAGGAAATAGGCAAAGATACTTATTAGCAAAAATTTATTGTTCTATGATTAACAATAGGTTGAACTTAATTTATAATCAATTTAAATAATCTAATTGCTAATTAATAATCATCTACCCTAACATATATATCCGATCCCACTTCCTATGCACATCTTGAACACATATAATGCTACTGGCTTACCAAACATTAAGAGTTTCTAGGATTACCAAGAGTCATACACATGCTCAAAGTGATCGTACTTATGTTCTTAATAAATTAACATGCATAAAAAAGTAAATGTTAACTAAGTACATAAAAAGTAAATTTCATGGAAAGTAAATCTAATTTAAGTCAAAGTGTTGCAATAAATAAGAATCAAGCTTGATATTATTGCCACTCATGGAATATGTCAAGGTACATTGCTAGTCGAATAAGACTTCATACAACTACCTTAGATCCACTCTATGGGCACTCATTGACTATTTTCTAATATTATAGAATAAGATTGCAAGAATTCAGCTACTCTAGTAACAAAACATGGCATACCCCGACGTCGCATACCCAATGTCGCATCCAAACCCCAACATTGCATACCCAATGTCACAGCTCTAATTTCACATCTCTAACATTGGGTATCCAACGTCAGGGCTCCAATGTCAAGACTTCGATGTCAAGGCTCTGATGTTAAGGCTTCAATGTCAAGGCCACACAAATCATGACTCATCAGAGTGTAACAAAGAAATGAAAGTACCTCACATTGTTCTCATAGAAGAAACAAATGATGATACATTCATAATGGAAGAACTCCACCAAACCCATGAATCTCATTCATAGAAACTAATCATTCATTTAGAGGAGCATATAAAAATGCAATTGTATTTAGTCCTTGTTGAAATACCTAGGAAAGATATGAAAGACTCCAAACTTAGGTGGAACTCAAGGCCTAAAGCTTCCAAAAAACCTAAAGAGAATGAATCATAGAGTCACAAAAGGAGAACCAAATGACATCATTTTCTAACTACTTCTTCTTCCTCCTCATGTTCATTTGTGAAATTTTACAAGAAGGAACAAAGACCAAGAGGCTATGATAGGGAAATATGAGAAGAACTTGAAAGACATGCACATTTAATAAGGTATCCTAATAAAGATGAAGATAATTATGAACAAAGAAGAAACAGGATCAATCATGAAGAAAGAGAGCATTATGAGCAACACAAGGGTCATAACTACAATAGAGTTTACAAATATGAAGATCATGAAGAACATCTATTGGCCACTTGTAATATGATTAATATAAGAGAAATAGTATATATCTCTACCAGGAATTTAAGGGATACTCACATTAAGTGATTAGATATGAACAACATTCTCAAGTTTAGAGGTATATACAACATAGATACACAACACCACCTCCAAGCATTTCACAATGCCTATGTCCTTTAGAACATTGAAACTAATTGGTAGAAATTGATTTTTTTTTTCCAAAATACTTATCAAAGAAGTAGAAAGCTAGTACAAAACTTTAGAACCAAAATTAATATAAAGGTGAAGTACCATGCTAAAGCTCTTCAACGATAAATATCAAATCTATTTAAGAGTATCCAATTTTAGAAAATAGATTCAAGAATGGAAGTCAGGGACATATGAATCCTTTAACACGATAATGTGTAGATATTATTCATTACTAAATAGGTGCCTAATCCATGGTTTTTCTCAAATGGAGTAACTAGGACACATTATTGATGGGTTATGAAATTAAATAGAAGAAAATCTTGGGGTATATGTCTAAGGAAAATTATCAAAAATGATAGTTCATCAAATCCAAAGACTAATAGACTATGTGGTCAAAGAAGAAGGAGAAATTTTTTTTTTTAAAAAAAAGGAGAACCAAAAGAAGAGTACAGTTGAGATCCTATCATGAGAAAAAGGGATGTGAGAATGTGCAAAAGACAAGAAGAAGAAACATTAGAGGATGCCATCCAAAAAAAAGGCTCTATACATCCAAAAATCAGTCAATGACATTACAAAAAAAGTAGAGAAAATGTGGGATTTAGTGGATGAAAATTTTGCTACTATACTTAAGATCATAGAGGAAAATACTAAAAAAGTTCTAAATAAGAACAAAGAAAGGAAAAAAAAGAAGAGAGAATAGATGAGAGAACTATAAACACAAAGGAAAATTTCCTATAGTTGAGGAGTTCACAAACTCTAGTTCAAAAGATGAAAATAGATGCAAAATATGCAATATGAACATCCTAAGAGATGTTTCCCTATTATGGCTTGCAAGAGTTTGGGGCATGCATGTTCAACCTAACATTTGTGAAGAAACATATGTTAAGATGATTAGCCTACCCACAAGGTAACTTCCAATAACCTTACCAATCATCATATTATCCAAGTAGAGCCTACCCTCAACCACAAGAGTACTATTAGTAGTAATGGTAACAATCACAATTATAAGGAATGCCACTACCAAGGTAGCAATATTCATATAGGCAATCAAGTCCTTATGGATATTACATTCAATGTCCAATCTCTTTGACAAATGCTTCAATCCATACCTCCTCTCATTAGTATCCACTAGAGTATCATAGATCCAATACTGTGTGAATGGATCCCAATTATTATGTACATCATTCAACATTTGGTTCATCAATCAAACCTCTAAACTCCCTACCACCAATGCCACCACTATTTATGAAAGGAGAATTGTAAACACAACCACAAAAAAAGAATTCTACTAGGATGGTTAATACAAAAGAGGATGTGTTGGTAAATGAACCTAGATCTAGGAAATGCTCATCTTTTAGAACAAATCCAAGAAGGGTTCAAGGATGGGAACTTCACCTACATCAAACCCATCCACACATACTCCTTAAGAGAACACCAAGCTTTCACATTCTATAGATCTAAATTTGACCACTATCATGTTCACTCAAACTATAATGCATTGGATCAAGGCAGGATAACTTCCCAGGAAGAGAATAGACCCAGAAAGTCCCTTAGTACATCTTCAAATATCATGTCACAAACCATGCAAAGATTTACTAGATTTTAGATCAAAAGTAAATTTGATTTCACAAGACATGTATAAAATCTAGAATCCTCCTCCACTAAAGAAGAGTAATATTTGACTAGAGCTTGCAGCTCAGTTAATCATTATTCCACTTTGGCAAGTGAAACATGTTATCACCACCATAAGTGGATGGTCCTATCTTACTAATTTTCTTGTCATACATGTAAGGAAAAACTAAGAAGAATTTCATTTCATTATTGAAAGAGCATGGCTTAACACTGTGGATGTTAAGCTAAAGATCAAAGAATTTTATTTGGAAATTTTCAAGGAAGATGAACTAGAATTATACAGAGACATCGGGCTCCAAGTATTGCATACAATGATAATGGATGCAATTATGTGTAGAAAATATGGGCCATAAAAGATGAAGCCAATATAACATGAAATTGATGTATAGAAGATATATGTGTGCAATAGTATTTGTATGCAGTAGTGACAAAATAAGAAAGCACCCAATGACTAAATACTAAAAAAGAAACAGAGTCTAATATGTTCATGGAACCATTAAATAAAATTATCAATGCCTATATTGAAGAAACTAACAAGTTAGAATGGTTTAAAAGGAAACATTTCTATGTATAATCATATTAAGGAGAACACATTGAATGGGGATAGTTAGAGATCCAAGAAAAGTATGAACCAAAACCTTTAGAACTGAAAGTCCTACTGAAGGTACTAGAATATGCCTTTATGAACAATAGGAAATTGTTAATTATTAATTTCAATATTGATACATAGAAAAAGGAAATATTATTGAAAATGGTAAATAAATGACCAACAACATATGCATGGTCCTACAATAAAATAACAAGTATATATCCATGCACATGCCAACACCAAATGTATATAGATCCAACTATCAAATCTCATTACCAACCACAAAGAAGACTAAATCCTAGACTCAAAGTAGTGGTTAAATAAAAATTGGAAAAACTATTAAAAGAAGGATTCATTTATCTAATAGCAGATGATGAATGGGTCAATCCCTTAGTCATTATCCCAAAGAAAGGCTACAAGTGGAGGATCTGCATCTACTTTGGATTGTTGAATTTAGTAATATTCAAGGATCAGTTTCCCTTATCATTTGTTGACCAAGTCCTTGATGCTATTTTAGGACATCTCTACTATAGTTTCCTTTATGGATATAGCAGGTATAGCCAAATTTGCATTGCACCAAAAGATCAAGAGAAGACAACATTAACCAATCCATGGAGGATGTTTGACTATAAGCAAATGTCTTTCAACTTTTGTAATGCTTTGGATATCTTCCAAGCACTTTTATTGAGTATTTTCCAAAAATAGATTAGCAATGGAGTGGAAGTATTCCTAAATGACTTTTTCGCATATAGCCTAGAATTTAAACAAGCATTGGATTGCTTAAAGAAAGTTTTGAAAAGATGTGTTGAAACAAAGCTAAATCTTAATTGGTCGAAATCCATTTAATGATCCAAGATAGTATTGATTTGGAACATAAAATATCTCAAAAAAGAATAGAGATAGATCCTAACAAGATAAGAGTTATTTAAAATATCACCTAGTGGCCACAAACTATTAAGGATATTAGATCATTCTTTGGTCATATAATATATTACAAACAATTTATTGATAATTTTTCAAGGATAGCAAATCTGATAGTAGAACTTACAAAGAAAGATGCACCATTCCAATGGACAAAATAGTATGAGAAGGCATTTGAGACATTAAAATAAAAGCTAATTGAAACACTAATCCTTTAAGCTTCATATTGATCTAAGCCCTTTCACATTGTGACAAATGCTTCAAACTATGCACAAGAAGTAGTACTCACTCACCTTGATTATCAGAAAAGACTATATTACATACACTACACCAGTCAAAGCATCATTAAAGCACAAATTAATTACATTACTACAAAAATGAAGCTTATGGATACAGTGTATGTACTAGAAACGTTTAGACATTATGTGCTCGAGTATTCTATTTATGTCCACACAGATCATAGTGCCATTAGATTTTTGATGAATAAACCAACGATCAGTCCCAGGCTGATATAATGGCTTCTAATATTATAAGAGTTTGACATCGCTATGATAGATAAGAAGGAAATTGAAAATGTTGTAGCTGATCATCTGTTAAGACTAAAATGGGAAACACAATAGGATGAACCATTATCATACTAGTTTCTCGATGCAAATTTGTTTACAAAAACAATAATGGCTATCAACTCAATAGAAAAATAATGGATTACTAATTACCTAACTTACCTTACTACACAAGAGCTCATGTTAAGTGGAATAAGAAACAAAAGGAGTAATTCCTCTATTAAGTTAAATTGTATATGGAAATCAATGGGAATCTTTACAAGATATGAAAAATGGACTACTAAGATGGTGTGTTCCAAAACAGAGCCAACAAAGAACTCTACAAGATATACATAAGGGACCATATGATGGTCATTATGTAGGAAACAGCATAGCATTGAAGTTGAGGATGGTAGGCTACCTAATCTTGTGAAATATGTCAACGTGATGGAGGACTAATTGCTAGAAATGAAGGTTCAAAACAATGGATACAGCCATTGAAGCTATTCAATATATAGGAAACTAATTTCATGCTATCCATCACACCAATGTCTAATGGGAAATCGTAGATCATAGTAACAAGTAATTATTATACCATGTGGGCATAAGCAAATACATTTAAGGATTTCATAGCCAAAATAGTAGCCAAGTTCTTTCAACAATACATGGTGAATAGATTTGGATTACCATATATGCTCATATCCTATAATGGGACTCATTTTATAGGAGCTACATTCAGAAAGCTAATGCAACAACTTGGGTTGAATAATAAGTTAACTACATCATACGACCCCAAGAAAATGGTTAAGTAGAAGTAACTAACCATGAAATCATAAGAATATTAACCAGAATAGTTAGTTGATTTAGAAATGATTGGAGCACTAAGCTAAATGATGCTCTATGAACACATAGATCCACATGGAAACTTCCAATAGGATACTTGCCTTATGAACTAGTTTGTGGAAAACGTCCTACACTACTAATCCATGAAAAACTCCAAACCTTAGTCACTACTAGTGTACTTGACCTAGACTTAAACTTAGCTTAAAAGAAACATCTCATGAATCTTAACCTTTTAGATGAAAATAAACTTGTAGCTTTTATGAGTAATAAGGTTCATAAGAAATATTCTAAATATAGGCATGATGCTCGAATAATATAAGTATTAATCCAACTAGGTGATAAAGTCCTCTATTACAATTACAATGATGTGTTATAGAACATTAAGTTTCAAACCTTATGGGAAGGACCCTATATCGTCCATGAAACCTACCAAGTAGGCACCATGTAGATCTATCACCCAACTAGTCCACAAAAACTTATATTCATTAATATTCAACAAGTTAAACCTTTCTATGAACATCTTGACTCCCCTATGGATTCTACCTTGTCTTTCAAAGCCTCTTTAACCCATTTCATCTTTCCATTAACCATTTTCAATAATAGTTATGGGGATATCTAGTTGGATACTTAGGAATTGAATATTTTTCTTTTCTTACTACTTTTTTCCATTCTTTGATATCTTTTCAATTCTTTTATACTTTTCTCATTTCATAATAATTTTCTATTTTTTGATACCTTTTAAATTCTTTCTACATTTTCTTGTACTTATCATTTTTCTATTTTTATCATTTTTCTATAATTTTTCATCATCTTTTTATTCATATTTTTTTTGGTTTTTCTAATAAAGTGCAAGGAATAAAAGAAGATGCAGTTCCAATAATTAAAATATTGCCCTATATTATCAAATCATTGAAAGATTGATTCTATATACACTGAGACCACATCATCCATCCACTCAGTTCCAATAATAATAGGTTCTTACAATGTCCACAATGATATTCTCTCCATAATAAAAATAAAATAAACTTGTAATCATTATTCATAGATAAAAGAGTGAAGAACCAAGTGGGAATGAAAATGGTGTGACATCAAGGGGATTTGTGGATTCTCTAAGGATATTACAAGTTTTATCCTATTGTCAAGGTTGTATTTTTTCCTTGATTTATAACAAAAAGCCAAAGTGCGTATTCAATAAGTGCTACCTTACCATGTCACCAGAAAGAAATGTTACCCATGTTGAAAGGTAGTCCTCTGTTAAGGTTGATACAATAAAAATATAATAAATGCATGGAATAAAGATTTCTATGGATCCCATTAGAAAGATATATTACCCATTCATGAAGGTAAGAGGCTTCTTGGAAATCTAAAAAAGTAAAAAGTATGCTCCTAATAAACTACTTCCTTAAACTTCATTGCCAAGTGTTAATATTCCTTGCAACGATGGTAGTCTTGTGGTTGTTAGTTTTGGGATGATGCAATGTGATGTCAATGGTAAGTGGTATGGACTTGATTTGAATCTTTAATTAAAAGGCTAATTATTATCTTAACCATATATATCACACAAGAATGCATTATGCCTATGGTAAGACATCTCACATTCCAATTTTTGCAATCCTTTCTACTTCTATTCCACCTCATTGTTATATGTAATCATAATTCTATGGTTTCATATAATATAGTGCTATTTTCTCATTCTAGTGATACTAAAATGTGTTTTTTGTGAGATAGGCATGTTTTACATTCAACTTCTCAAGTGCCTATGGATACTTATAAGTGTGATTACACATGGGCATTAAGGGCAAAAGCCTGCTTTGGGAAGAACCCACTTGTATAACTCTTATGCTTCATACCTAATGATCAATTCCACATCATCTTATGTCTTCAAGATACTTCAACCATCAAATTTCACTTTCCTATATTCTCAGAACTGATCATAATTTTGGAAATCCTTACTACCATCTCTTATACATCTCATTGACTTTCTTTACCAAAGATTCCTTCTTCATGATCTTTTATCACCAAAACCTCATATTGTGAGCATCATCTATGATCAAGATTACTTTAGATCATCTCTACATATTCCAAACTATCAATTTAACCTAATTTTTTCATCCAAAATTACATAAAAATCAAAATTTTTCAGCAATGATGTGGCATCTATGATGTCACCATTATAAAATTCTATATATATGTGTAAGGAGTTAGGAATTTTTTCATTCTTCTTATTTCTAGCAAGGGGAGTTCATGCTATTTTTTCTAACCCTCTCGTAACCAAATTTCCAAACACCATAACTCTCTTGCCAAAGCTCCAAATTACGTAATTCTTAAACATTTTTGATCATGGAATGACCAACTTATTTATGGAGGAGGGTATTTTGCATAGAAGAGTCAATTTAAGCCAAATTTCTCTAATGCTCAGAAGAGCATATTAAATGTGAGAATAAGAATTATCAACTAAAATCTTGATCAACTAATAAAATAGAAATTAATAAATCTAAACACACCTCTTAACTACTCATCTAAACACACAAGAAGAAACAAAATAACACTTGTGAAAGGTCATAACAATCAAAGATACAAATAATAAGGGTTTCTTTTTGATATTTTTCTAACTTTGCAATCATAATAAGAGCTATAAGAAATAATAAGGATAGGCATGTGATTAATTTTTAAAACTTGGAAAGTATTATAAACCATTAGAAATCTATTTAAAAATCTTTGGACATGCTCAAATGAATTCTTGATGATTGTAGATGGATTCTAAAAGACCCATATAAGAAGGACCCTCATAGAAAAAAATCTAACACCAAGAGGTTAATGCAAAGAATAAGTGAGAGAACAAAATCCACAAACAAAGTAGGAGGCCTAATCCTTCAATATCCATTAACAAACACATGACACTAAACACTCTGTGTAGGTAGAGGTTGAAGCACCACCAATTGTAGAACAAGGATAGCACATCACATTGTCAACAGAATATCTCCAAGTAATCCAAGAAAAATCAATTATGTCTACAGTGATTTTGGAATTGAATTTTAGATCATTCATGAATTTTGCACTTGAGAATGTCCAAACACAAATCCAAGCCTCTCCTCTATGGCCAACTCTTTCATGTAATGGTGAATGGTACTTAGAAGAAGGTTAGCAGTTTTAGAAAAATAAATAAGATGATGCCATCATAAAAATAGAAGGGGTCTCTATTCCTTACTTCATGGAAGCTATCAATAATGAACTTAATATTTCCAATGTCAAAGCAAATATTGCATAGATCTCTTCTAGATCCAACATTGAGGTAAAGAAGCTATAGCTACAAAGAGTACATGGTAAAGAGGATAACAAATAGATTGAATTATCTACTAAGGAAAAGATATACTTTAAGATAGAAACTTATCACATGTTTTCTATCAAAATATTAAATAGAATCGTCACCTATCTTGTAAGAGGAAGTGCCATCCTTATGGGGAAATTCAATGTAAATCTAGCTTATTTATTATTCTTGGAAATTCAAAAAAGGTTTAAAGAAAAGAAGGTAGGGAAACTCACAGTTCCATTCCCTTACCTTATTAAAATATTGTGCAATCAAGCTAGAATTCTAGGGTATATAAATGATGTTTTACATAAAGTAAAAAATGCATCATATGATGAGATGTCTAAGCCAATGCCACCAATCAACTACAAAAACTAGTAGACACTAAGAGAGCAATAAATTCAACATTCAAATACAATATTCTATGAACATGGTAAGAACAAGTAGGATCCAGTGGATCAATGTGATAGACCTAAACAGAGTGCTCAAACAACACAACTTGACTATAGACCTTCTATGAGCCACTTGTAGCAGACTGCAGAAATCATTAGTTGGGAAATAAGCAAAGGTTTTGCATTACATAGAGTAAAAGATAACTCCATAAGGTCTATTATATCAACAAGACTTTCTGGTGGTCAAGTATCTTTATAGGAAAAAATGATGAATAGTGGTTATAGTATATTTTTGGGAATGTTGCAGGTTTCCAAGTTATGCTAGAAATTAGAAAACTAGCCAGAGTTATGGTGATGCAACATCAAGATGTAGCAAGAGCAACAAATGTGATCAGATATCACATTAAATAATAATGTAATGTTTTCATTGTGTCACCGACAAACATCACTAGAGCTAAAGATATAGAAATGATAGTTGGAACATCCATGACCCCAACAAAACATGAATATATCTTGTATCGACTACTATAGATAGGCCAAGTTATGCAAAATATCTTTGATATCCCCAATGATGAGTGGTGAGTTACCCCTACACTCAACCATACGAAACGAACGTCACATGTGCGATCTGGTCAAACTCCACAGATGGACTAGTTGTGGCACCTAGATAGTTAGCCTTAGGTCACAGTTCGCTATCTCCCACCTAGACTAGTTTTGCATATGTCACGTATGGTTTAGTCTAGATGAGGTGTATGATGTGTTCTAACCTAAGCTACTCTTGAAGGCAATGGAAAATAATATTAACTAATCTAAGCTAGGAGGAAAAGGGTAAGAAAATCTAATCTAGCCTAAGTGCGACGAGCAACCGATTCCTTGATCAACCATACACATCTTGGGCCTCGTGCACGACTGCCACTGGGACTACCAAGCGTAGGCCTAGGTATGCCACTAGGATTACCAAGCGTAGA
>MNCI01002748.1:446512-459418 GCA_015680685.1 Gnetum montanum | reverse complement strand
AGTTGATCGAAGGCCCTGATGCCTAACCTCTTCACCATTGTGAGGAGGAGGAACATCATTTTCTAAGAAACCCATTGTGAGGGGTTCCTCGTCTCCTATTTCACTAAGCACATGGGGGACCTTGCCCTTCAACAATGAATGTTGGCCTTCTTGCCTTTCGTCCCAAATACGTTGGGCATCTGTGGGATGATAATCCCTTACATGATATCTTCCAGCAACGTATTCAGCGAATAAGTCCTACATGCCAATCTATGTCAAGGCACGGAAAAGCATGTTTGGAATAGATTGATCTGGTGGTAAAACTATATTACCAAACAAATCTCTCCAGTGAAACTGTTCATCCTGATGGAGGGTAAAAGTGTAATCAGGAATATACTCATCGGGATGAGTATAAGTTATCGTATAGTGTTTAGGACTTGGCTGGTCTAGGTTATGTGTATGTCGCTGACTATCTTCTGTGTTATGCTTAGGTGAGTTAACCTTATGATAAGAAGCTAGTTTAATGGTGTTCTATTCACCTTATATATGTTCTTATTTAACTAATTAACCCAAAGGTTCGTTAAGGCACACAACGATGTGAAAGATTTTCTAATGTTGTAATTGGTGTACAAACACTTAATCCCCGACAACGGCGCCAATGATGAGTGGCGAGGTACCCCTACACTCAACCATACAAAACGAGTGTCGCACGTGTGATCCGGTTGAACTCCGCAGATGGACTAGTTGTGACACCTAGATAGTTATCCTTAGGTTTCAGTTCGTTGTCTTCCCACCTAGACTAGTTTTTCATATGTCACGTATGGTTTAGTCTAGATGAGGTGTATGATTTGTTCTAACCTAAGCTACTCCTGAAGGAAATGGAAAATAATATTAACTAATCTAAGCTAGGAGGAAAAGGATAAGAAAATCTAATCTAGCCTAAGTGCGACGAGCAACTGATTCCTTGATCAACCGTACACATCTTGGACCTCGTGCACGACTGCCACTGGGACTACCAAGCGTAGGCCTAGGTACACCACTAGGATTACCAAGCGTAGATCCCAAATACNACCGTGCTACGAAAGCAATAAATAACATTAAATAAACAAACAAATAAATAAACTAAGTGAATTCTGTAATGATGAAGTAATCTCAATCTTTATTTCCAGTCATGTGCGTGTCCAAGTATGGCACACTCGAATAAAGACACCGTATAATTACATTCACCACACTGCGAGCAGACACGGGAAAAAATCTAACTCTGGAGGGATCAAACTGCCAGAGCTTCGCTACTTTATGCCTATGATTACAAATGAGGGGAGTGCCGCCTCTTATTTATAGATTTGGCAGCGAACCGCGATATCGCGTAAGCGATCTCGCAGGGGACAACATGATATTGCATACGCGATATCGTAGGGGATGCAATATCACGGCGACCGTGATATCGCGTACGCAATATCGCGGCTTGTGCATATCGTGTCTCATCACTAAATAATATCATTGTAGTTTAGTCAAATCTAATTGTAACAAAGGACAAGTTGGTCATTTTTAAAACAAGATCCAAACATGTAGAAAATGAAGTGCAAAGATTGCAAGCTGAATTAGCAACTTTGAAAGAAGAAAAAAAAGACCTTGCATAATATGTAGCACCACACTAGCTAGATAAATTTAAAATTTACACGATATCGCGGCTTGTGCATATCATGTCTCATCACCCAATAATATCATTATAGTTTAGTCAAATCTAATTGTAACAAAGGACAAGTTGTTCATGTTTAAAACAAGATCCAAACATGTAGAAAATGAAGTGCAAAGATTGCAAGTTGAATTAGCAACCTTGAAAGAAGTTTAAAATACCTTGCATAGTATGTAGCACCACACCAGCTAGATAAATTTAAAATTGAGCAAGTAACTAAGCTCATAGCTAGATATATCTAGGTAGAGGTAAAAAAGGAAAAATTAATATGGAATGCATCTATGGTAGAATCCCAAACTTATGCACATGCTAATACCATAATTAACTTGGAGCAGGAAAACAAAAGAATTGCTACTGAGAACACAAGGTTGAAAGATATATAGAAGCAAAAAAAATGTTCTCAAAGAAATTATTCATCAGTTAAGAGAATAATTTGTTAGAGTTAATCAAGATATGAACAAATTGGCCAAAGAAGATAGAACCTTATCAATAGAAGAAGTTCATGGCATCTATAAAAAATTAGCAATCAAAAACATTGCATGGAAAAATAAGGCCAAGAAACATGAGAGGCTCAAGGAATACTTTAGAGACCAAATGGGCATGTATGAGAAAATTAAGAAAAAAAATAAATCTAGATGGCTAAATCAAAAATCAATTTCATCACTAAACAGATACCTAATTGGAAACCAATCCTACATAGCCTCACCCATGTTCACAAAGCTAAAATGAAAAACAAGAACCTATCGATCAAGGACCTGACAGAATACATGGGATTAGTAAACCTTTAGTATGCTAATCTAGCCATGTTAATAGCAAGCAGACCAAGAAATGAACTAAAGTAGCAAGTGACCACAATATGCATCATGTATGAAAAAGAGTTTGAAGACACAAAATATGCACAATAGAAATTTCACATTGCAAACTATGAACTCAAGGTCATCAAAGCTAACTACTAGGAATTAAAAGGATGTAGCAAAAAACCTAAATCATAGAATGACTACTTCTCAAGAGCTGTGAAAGGTGGCCAAGGCATTTGAAGAAGAAAGAAGACAATTTGCAACCTAGTATATGAAGACCAACAAAATGTTTCCATAGATACCATGTCCGTGGAAAGTACCAACACCTACAAACATGGCTAAATTCACCTAAATGGTACATGATCCAAGATCATCAGAGGAGAAGCTTTGGATGTTACTCAATCATTATCAATTTCATAAGCTTGATGATCAAGAAAAGAAGACAATGGAGAAGCAACCACCCCTAGGAACTTAAAGATTGCATCAAGCTTTAATATTTTGTTTTGTTTTTTCTTGTTATTATTTTCATATGTGTCCATCATGCCATGCATGATAATTTTTTAAAGAACAACTCAAATCACAATACAACATTCAGAGTCAAGTAGTCATATATAGAAGTAGTTATGTCAACTCTAAATACATCTCACAATTTTGTAAGGAACTCTATCCTTCTTTTGTTTTACCTTGAGGATGAGTTTCCAATTAGCTGTGGGGGTATGATAAAACCTTTTTGTAATACGCCATGATATCGTATCTATGACATTGCAGCCCCACATACATCATTATTGATGTGATGTAGAGGGTCTCAATGACTCCTGTAAATACCAGTACTTGGTCACATAAATAGAAAAACTTTCATTCAACCCATAGCAAAATTCTTGCACTTTGATTTGTAAATTGGACATAGTGATAGATTAAATGCTTGCATTATGGTGTTAAATAGTTTTACAGAATCTTTCTTCAAGTGGATTATACTTGGGCACAATTTATGAATAGAAATAAAGATTGAGATTATTTCTCACCATTGCAACATTACACTTAGTTCCTTTACTTTTACTTAGTCATTTTCCTTCCTTACTTAGTTTAATTCTTACTTCTTTAATATGTTCACTTAGTTTAGTTCTTTACATTTCTAAAGTACTTTACTTTTTTCATGTTCATTAGTAAGGTGGAATGAGTACAACTAGTTTTAAGAATTAAGTATAATCATTTAGTAAACCAATAGTGGTTTCACTTAATTAACTTAGTAGTAAACTCACTTAGTAATTCCAATAATAGTTACATGAGCCCAATATGTGTATAGCAAGCCAAGAATGGATGTTCATTGCCATAGGATAAAATAGATTTACATTTCAGTTATCCTTTAGATTTAGATTTGACTCTTATCCTTTCATTATGAATACACTTAGGATTAATATGAGCCTACAACATCATAATATCCTATACCTCACTGAGAGTTAAATTATACAACTTGCACTTCACTAACCCAAAGTGAAAAGACAACAATCACAAACCAACTATCAACCACTAGTATACTTGCATTGTCCATCCATGGATTATGATAAGATCATGTGTGAATGCTTGAGACTTGTATGATGAAGTGTTGGAACATCTAGCCACTCATCATTAGCATTGTTACTAAGAATGTGTCAATGTTTTCTTAGTAGTTGATTTTATAGAGTTTATTTTATTAGAAATTATAATGTTTATCTATCATACTTGAATTAATTCTTTTAAACACACACATACTTAAGAGCATTAAAAGTATAATATGGCTTCTACACTTAAAGAAAAGTTACCACCTACCAAAGAAACTCATAATAGTTATGATAGAGGATATGATGAAGAAGATTGGAGTGAGCCCATGCAAATCAAAATTTCATATGCTCATATAGATCCATTCTATCTTGATTTCACATTTATCTTTCACTAGGATGACTAACTAAGGTGGAAATATTTGCATGGTAACATTGTTTTGCCTCCTAAACACTTTGCACCAACAATGTTGCAAGCAATATTGATGAAGTTGAACCTTGGCCATGCATAAGAAGGATATCATGTCACTAAATGTATGACTATGTCATATCAATCTATTGAAGCACAAGTAAGAATGGATTTTGCCATGAAGACAAGACATGAGTGTAACAAAGGAAAGAAAGTACCTCACATAGTTGTCCTTGAAGAAATAAATGATGATACATGCATAATGAAATAACTTCACAAAACTCATGAACATCATTCATAAATACTAATCATTCATCTATAAGAGCTTGTCAAAATAAAATTGCATTTAGCTCTTGTGGAAACACTTAGGAGAGATATGAAAGACTTCAAACTTAGGCAAAGCTCAAGGCATAAAGATTCTGTAGAACCTCATCAAAATAACCAAATGTGTTAACACATATATGTTGATGCAATGTCTTTATTTTCCTATAACTATGTTAGCATTTTTCACATATTTGACACCATTTGGTTAATAGTATAGCTAAACTCTTGCAATTTTCTTCCATAATCTTTGCAAATAGTCAATGAGTGCTTGAAACATGGATTTGAGTTCATTGTATGACATCTTATTTGAGTGGCATTGTACTTGGATACATTCCATAAACACCAATAAGATTTAGATTCAATCATATTCATTGCAGCACTTTAACTTAGAATATATTTACTTTTAATACTATTTAATGTCTATCTACTTACTTAATATTTATATTTTCATGTATATTAATCAATTGATGGAATGAGCATGACCAATTCCAAGCACAAACAAATATTTTCTTGGTAATCCTATTAATGTCATTTCTTGATTCATCTAGTAGCCTAACACTTGGTAATCCTAACAATGGATACGTGAGTTCAAGATGTGTACAACAAGTTGGAAATGAACACTTATTATTCTTAGGATAGTCTAGGATTAATCTTCTTGTTATTAGTTAGATTAATTAAATAATTAAATTTCATGTTTTTATATAGCTTAGGCATAGCCACACAACATCAATAATCATATGCCTCACCTTGCACTAAACCATACATGATAAACACTTAGCGATCTAGATTCACACTAGTTCCATCCACAAGATTTAGCTAGATTGCTTGTGAATGCTTGTAATTTGTATGATTCGGTGTAGGGCACACTTGATGTTCATCAATTACTTGTTGAAAACTTCATCAAAACAATTACATTTTAATTTTAAATAGATTCTAGATGGTGTTTACAACTTTTCTACTTACATCCACACTTTCTAAAGGTCAAATTTCATGATCCAAACCCATACCTTACTCATAAACTAAGGCTTTATTATTAGTTTTTATCTTTCATACATTTTTATAATTTCTTTTAGTATTAACTCTCCATAGAAGGTAAACTTCATTTTTTATCAAAAAAGCATATTGATCATTAGGAATGAAATACTAAAACTCTTTCCCTTATATTGCTTCTTATTTATTATTTATATTTTTTCATTATAAGCATAATTTCCATACTTAGATTTTATTTTACATCACATATAGTAAATTTATATACTTATTTTTTATTTCCATCATTTAAACATGATTAATTCTATTACTTAGACTTATTATTTCTCATCAATTTCCCTATTATTTCCAGTTCATGAATGGTAAGCTAAGTCAATATTTGATTAGAAGATTATGTTTCTTTGTATCATGATCATTGACTTATTGAGGGTTATGTCAATTAAAAGATTATTTATGATCATGAGTTAAACATTTAGCATCTATTTTGTAGAGGTGCTCTTACAAGGTTAAAAAGGAAACATGCTTAATCATAAATTGGGGTGGGAGACCACAACTTAATCACGACTTGTGGGATAGTGGATTTTCTTAAAATAGAGACTAAAAATATGAATGAATACTACAATTTTGACCACAACCTCACCACAACCCATGAGAGTAGATAACAACTCATGGTTAATAGCAACAATCTCACCACAATTCATGGTTTTAGCAAAAAATCTAAGAAGATCAGAAAATATCTCAAAATAACCTCTAAATAAATGAAAAATGACAATGAATGTTGGGAACACCATAGTAATGACTTGGAAAACACAATCATGCCTTACATGTAGAGAAAAGTAACAAGTAGGTTGATAGTATAGAAAATGGTCCAAATCCTAGGTGAAACGTTCAAAAACTCATAAAATAATAATGACTCAAAATCTAACAAAATGATCAAAACATAATTATATCTGGAACCAAATGAACATAATGACATTAAGATATGATTCTAATGTACAATAACTAATCCCTAAACAGTTAATATGATAATTTCTTATAAAAAACTCTTTACTCAAAAATGACAAAAAATAACAAAATGTTACTATAGAAAGAAATAAAGAATTAAACTTAGAAATTAGATGATTCTTTACGTTTAAATTAAGATTCAATCCCAATTTAGTTTGTACACAAATATGAAGGAATTCAACAAAATTTTATTTCTGTTAAAATGTATAAAACCTAAGAATTGAAAAAAAAAACATAAGAATATGTTAAAGTAACTCACCTAGAAAACAGAAGTGCAATCAATAAGTGATACATGAGCTTATTCATGCATTTTTGCAAAACCATGCATATGAACAAGAAAAACTCTGTAAAACTACCACAAGCCTTTAATCTAGTAGTACTTCCACATCCAAGAAAATAGATGTCAAAATTCTAAAAGAATGAATTCTAGGATTTTTATGAAAAACTATTGAAAACTCACATGGAGCAATTCAAACTAATTTTTTAAAATGAAACTACAATTAAATAAATCTATTATAAAATCTTTTATAACTTATGTAACCTCCCACAAAGCCAAAAAATTATGCTAGAAATATTTAAATTAAAAAAGCACATGCCCCAATTATTTTAGTTAATAAAAATAATATCATTCTTACACAAAATCTACCCATGCCATCACATGTCTCATATGCCCATACTATAGCCTTCATGAAAGCCCACCAAAGTCATCCACTATGGTAGTGCATACTAGCTAAAGAAATCTACAATTAAATAATGCAAGGAATTAAATATACATGTACAAGAAACATAAATATAGAAATCTAAACTAACTAATAAGTATGACTTAACAAAATATCATAAGATTGAAAGCATAAATAAGCACAAAGCAGATGATAGAAGTACCAACCTAGGCATCCAAAAATAGGGGTTTTTATAGCATCTATGCCTCAGAGGTAATCTAGCACTACCATCATTATTAGGCCTAAATCCAATTAGAAGGGATGGACGAGTCCCTTTCTATCTTGCTTTAACTGACATTTGTTACTTACCATTATCAACTCCATAACTTCATGCTAGTAGAACTTCTAAGTTACTCATATAATTACCTCAAGTAAAATCCCCAAAAGATCCTCCAAGAGATGTAATCATTGTTACAATAAGTCCATTAAGGGTCTTACTTATAACAATTATAAATTCTTGTTATGGAATAACACTATTTGGAAATGGGAATGTCACAAACTACCCCCTAGCATTCATTAGTCCTTAAAAAAGCTTGCATAAGATCTTTCTTCATGCTCTAATGACTTGATATCTTCTTTAAAATGGAGTGAAATATTTTTCTACTTTATCTATAAATGAAAATATAAGTGAGCAAGATATTTAAGAAAAAATAAATCTTTCATGTCAAAAACTTACATTAATTATCTTGAAAAATACAAGAGTAAATTAAAGGTCTAGCAACTAACAATCACAAGTTCTAACTAGAGTTACACTATGTACATCTTATGTCTCTAGTTTCCCATGTGAAGTTAGGGAAAATCCTTATTTACAACTTGTATTACTCAATGATGAGTGGCAAGGTACCCCTATGCCCAACCATACAAATCACGAAGCGTTTACACACAACTCGATCGAATTCTATGAACTTTATTGTTTCTAGTGCACTAGCCCTTTAGGAAGTGAATCTAGCCTTAAGGTCAATCATTGTCCTCCCAATTACACTTGTGATGTTTTTTGGTATGGTTAAGTGTAATTGAGGCATTCTATTTTTATCATTTTTTATTTTATATTGTGGATGCTCAAAATGTAGATAAAAAGAAGTTTAATTAACTAATCTTAACATAAGCATTCATTCCCACTTTCTATACATGTCTTGAACCCATGTATCCACTACTAGGTGTACCAAACGTTACGCTACTAGGTGTACCAAACGTTACGCTACTAGGTGTACCAAGCAATAAATGTTACACTTGAAGCAGTCGTAATTATGTATTTAATCTATATAGCTTAGTAATTCTCATTAACTCAATTTCTCGGAAATAATTGTGAAATAATTAAAAATAATTAACAAATAATTAAAAACATTAAATGCATAAATAAGAGAGTCAATCTATCCAAAGTGCTGCAAGGTTTATTAGAAAGCTTGTCTTTATTACTACACACACTATCGTGCTCAGGTACAACAATGCTCGAATAAAGATCCGTACACTCAATGACTTCTACTGTGGGCACTCAAGGGAAAAAATTCTAACTTTCAAATGGAAAATATGCAAGAGCTTTGCTACTACTAAATCTAGACTCTCCATAAATGTAGCGGGTAGGTGTGTATTTATAGGCAATGGGTAGACACCACGTCGATGAGGCATCATTGACACAAGTCAAAATGCATCGACAAGGCCTTGTGAACAAGGCCTCATTGATGTGGTCAGTTGTATCAACAAGGCCTTGTCAATGCAACCAATCAACAACAGCTCATTACTTGAGAATATCTTACTTACGTAACTTAAATTTATAAATTAAATAAAGAAATAATGGTTAAATAGTCATAATTTGGATGGTAAGACTTGATCCTACTTTATGACTTTTGATTTAGAAATTAACTCTATTAGCTTAGTAACTTGGAAGAATCAAAGTTCATACCAAATATAATCCAAGTTCTTGATGATGAAGGATGTTAATTCATCTTTGATAATCATTATAGCATAATTAGTGAACAAGGATTCTTGATGAATACCATCCATAAGAATCATCTACTTCTATATTTGATAATTGGATATATCTATGGATGATTTGAAGTAAGAAAAATATGCATTGGTGAATGGAATGTTATGATGAATTGATGGACATATCTTTTTCAAATAGGATCCATCTTCTAAAAAGTCTTTTGCACATCTATATTTTAGGATTTGATGAATTTTACTTCATTATTTTGCATTAAAATCTCCATAAAGGATGAATGACACTTCCTACTTTTGCATTAAAATCTTCATAAATGATGAATGATACTTCTTTCTTTCACATTAAAATCTCCATAAAGGATGAATGGCACTTCCTACTTTTGCATTAAAATCTTCATAAAGGATGAGTGGTACTAGAACAAAATTGGTACATGATAGGAATAACCTTTTTTTCATGCTCTCCTTGATTTAATTAACCAAGTATGATACTTTATAAATTCTAACATTTCAACATGTTGGATCAGCAATCAAATGTATATTGATCACACATACATACTTCCCTAATAATTACATCTTCAATACTAATGCCAAGGCTATGTGACCTTTATATAACTTTGATCATTCTTTTTTCTTTCTAATTTAGAGATCTAGAATTTTTGCAAATCATGTCTTTAAATTTCCATTCAAATATTTGTATAGACTCAAACATAGCTTCTTTGTAGAAGATCACATAATCATCCTTGATGTGATTTCTATAATAAGCTAGTATATGTGATTTAAAGGAAGAAGTAGTACATGAACCTTTTCTCTTATAGATTTCTTCATATCACTACTTTTTATGATTAAGTTAGAATTACTATAGAAATTTTCATGGAAGGACTTCTTGTAGAAAAAAAACATTGACATTTAGGCTTTGCAATTCTACAAGGATATGTGGATATTCATATCCATGCCAATCTAAGGCCCAAGGTGGACATGTAGGATGTTGTCTTTGACTAGCTAGGGTTCTTGCAAAAAAACTATATGTTACAATATTCATACTTATTATTGAATTATCATTTGAGTCATTCCCTCTCATATATACCATATGCCTTGTTGGAACAAAGTTATGATCCTTTATAATGGTTGATATCTATCAAATGTGTCTTAATGCTTGTTAAGTTGGTTTAAGTTCTCATTTCACTATTTGTTTACCAATTGATTGTTAAACTACTTAATTCCTTAGATAATATTTTGGCTTTATTCTCCTAACTCTCAATGATCTCTCTACACCCCCACCCCCTTAGGACATGGTAGTGCAACCAATTACAACTAGAGATCAGTAATCTAGGTTTTCTTGTAGAGGCCAAAGATCCTAGTTTAGGGATCTAAATATGAATAAATATATTATAATTATTCAATTCTATGATCCAAGAATAACAAAAAGATTAAATTTATTAGAAATTACCATCAGATTGTTAAAGAAAGTTACTAGATCTATAATTAGTAAAGTTATAGGTCTACTAAGACATAATTTAAATTATCACCTAATTATTGGGTTCTCATATGATAAAGTTGATATTACCTAAAGAATTTTTTAAATGGCTATTTATTCCTCCAAATTGGCCATCAAATGTAAAAGTTATGATGATTTAAGTTCTAAGGCTAGAAGGTCATACTTTAAGAGAAGGCTTAAAAACTTAATTCTTGGGTTCTTCTATGCTTAATTCAATGTTACCATTGCTTTCAAGAGGTTAAAATATGCTAGAAATGACTTTTTTTTCAAAAAAAATTAAAATTTGAAATTTATTACTATTTAGTTACCTAAAATGTAAGGCATGATTTTTCGAAAATTAAGAACTTCTCAGGAAATCACCCATCCCAATACTACTCTAGAAGAGGCATGCTTAGTTATCTAGTTTTTAGCTTACTACTAATCATCAATTCTACAATTTTTTTTTAGTTTTATCATGTTTTGATATCTAAATTTAATGTTAATTATATTTTAAAAAAAAATCTTATCCCTCCTCCCTCTTATCCATACGAGAAGGAAATAAAATGACATTCATTGCTAACATTGAAGGTAGTGAGTGATAGTATGATGGATATTATTGACACTATAGGAGATAGGAACCAACAATGTTGGTAGGCACCATTAGAACTGCCAATACCTACCCTTGTTGAAGGATTTGAAAAATTTTTTCCCAAAAAAATTTAGCAAGGGCAGGGCACAGGTTTAAGGCAACAATGGGAGATAGCATGGGATGAAGGTGGTGCATATGGTTGAAAATATGGATACAAAAGCTAAAAGTTGTAGTATAGATGGGGCATGCTAAGATGGCACAAAGGCCATAGTCAAGGTTAAAAAGGATGATGGTAGGAATGTGGGAAAAACAATAACACAGGGAAAGCACCAACAGTGTGAGAGTTAGCATGGGAAGAAGTGTGGTGCAAGAGGCCAATAGTAGCAAGTCAAAAGTTGGACACGTAGGTTGGCTCATTGTGGAGAGGACTTTTTACATTGCATGTACTATGGCCAAAGCTATTATGTGATAAAAAAAGATCTATGTGGTCCCAACCATGATGTAGCATGGTGGGACTATGCCTAATAGTTCATCCTTAGATTGTGATTAATCCTTAAATCTAATTTGCCTTAGTTCATGGTTTTCTCCAATACCAATTGTTATATCTCAAATTTTGTCCATGTTTTTTGGCATTGCCCTTTTGCTCAGTCTTCATGGGAATGGGTTTCTAAGGTTTTTCCTTTGTGCACATTTTCCCATGAGGATATCTTATTCGGCTTTTTGGCCACCCCCTCTTCAGACCTTATGTTTCTTTGGAAAGTTATTAGGCCCCTCATTCTTTACTTTATATGGAAGCGCAGATGCACTGCTCTTTTCTAGAACACTAATTCATCCAACTCTAACCATTTAAATATTATGGAAAAATCTTAAATTCTTTGCCTTGTGCATTTCCAAATTTTATCTCATACTTCTAAGTTAAAGTTGGATACTAAGCAGTTGTTTTTTTGTTTGCAGCCTTGGAGCAGATACACCAACTCGTGCACTCTTTCCAATCTCGATCTGCTACATCGGAGTGTGTTATCATCATAATTTTGAGCATTTTGAGCTCTTTGTTGTTCTCCTGGTCTTATAAACTCGTAGTTCCTAAGGATTCCCAGCATTTGGTAGCTCTTTGGCATGTACTCCCTTCTCTGGCATGTACTCCCACACCTTGAGATAGATTCTGTTTCAAGATGTTTTCTTTCAACACTCGCATTTTTCTTTGTTCTTCTCCCTATTTATCCATCAATATGTTCAGATGTTGATCATGTACTTATTCTCATTTAATTAATTAAATTCTCTTTTTGGGATTCGACACCCTCCACCAATTGTTATATCTCATTCTCATATGTCATAGTAAATGTCAAATATACATTATATTCAAGATTGTTCATATTGAATAGACAAAAGAAGATAAAAAGGAACTTTATTAATAAGGAAATTAGAAAATGAATAAATATATATGGAGCATGCTC
>MNCI01002748.1:410970-446254 GCA_015680685.1 Gnetum montanum | reverse complement strand
TTCCCAAGTAGTAACAACATTATCAAAAATATATATGATTTTACCAAATCCAATTTGTTCTAGACAAATAATATCTAGAAGAATAACTTGTAGGCACTTAGTGAGAGACTTAGTTAAAATTTTATAACAATTTTTAATAGAGTAATATAAGATAATATAATATAATATAATATAATTCTTCTTATTTTGGAATAAGTTTGATAACCTATTTATTTAGATAATTGCCCAAAACACCCTTGGAAATGCCTTCCATAATGATAGAATAAATATCATTAACAAATAAGTTTCAATTATATTTTAAAAATTCAATACGTTAACCATGAAAACTAGAATATTTTCCATCATCCATGCTATAACAAGCATCCATTAATTCATCTAGAAAAATATCTACGTTAATTATTTATTTATCTTTCAAGTTGAACCATGTAAGGAATATGGGAAGCAGCTACCTAGAAGGCATGTGTTTCAGGAAAAGAAATATATTTGGTAATTTTCTTTGGCTCATGAAGAAAAACATGTCCATCATACATATTTCTTAGGTAAATGATTATTTCCTTTAAGATATTTAAAAAATACTTTGTAATTTTTATCTTGGATTTTAGCCATGAAAGTAAACTTTTACTGAGATAGCTCTTCACTTGATGAACATCCTAGGCTTGCAAAATCAAGGGATTTTGCATAAGTTAATGAGATACCAGCATAAGGGATTTCTCAGTATTATGTATAATAAATCTACCTTAGTACTAGATTATTGTCATATGTAAAGAGCCAAAGAATCAACCCTGCTAATAGTGCACATCCACCAATCAATTCAAACTTTGTACTTGGAGTCTTAGGTTTGACATTCTAAAGACATCTAAGAAGCATACACTCTTGATTATAAGAAAAAGCCAAAACATTTATGTGATATAGAGTTGAATAAACATGTTTGGCTATGTTGCCAAAAGATAAATAAATCTTTATTGGATGAAAATCTGACAAAACTTCATCATGAAATGTTTTAACGATATATTGTAGATGCTAATTAAGACTATTGGATAAATAAAATTGGTCTAATTTGTTGAGAATTCTATATTCATGTGATTGAAGATTATTGTAAAAATTGAAAAAAATGAAATTTTAACATAAATTACAACAATATGTTTTAAAAATTATTATTTAATATAATTTTTTAAGATAAATGTAGGTGAGAATTATGGCAGTTGTAAAGCCTTGTTCTCTACAACTATTAATGATTATAAGAGGTTTTGTATTTAAAAGGGTTGGTACTTTTGAGCTCTTATGAGTTTTGTTTTATAATTTTAATGTATTTTCATTTATTCATATTAATTAGAGAGATTCTTTTTTATGTTTTCTTTCCAAATAAATTGTTCTTGATATTAGAGATTGAATTGGTTATATTGAATGCTGAATTACATATGATTCTTAAAGAATGTGAAAATTAGAGCCATTCTAGATTAGTGGTATCAGAGCATAGTTTGGAATACTTAGGTCTTGAATATCCTATTTGAAATCTATTCTTAGGGTCATGCATGCCTAGTTGAGATGGATTCTTGATGTGTTTGGATCTAATTTATGTCCAGATTTGAAGTATTATGTTTCTTATATCTTCAATTGCTCTATATCTATGCTTGAGTATTGAATCCTGTCTGGAATTACTTGGGAAACATGGCTTCTAAGAACAACTATGTTCAAGCTTTCAAGAGGGACATGGAAGATTTGAAAGGTACCTCCAACATGATGGTAGATAGAGTGGAGCAATTGGATGCTAAACTTAGTTCTAATGTAGGTCCATGTCATGAAAGGAATGAGGCTAAAGATTCATTTGTTGGAGATGAAGATGAAGATCTTCATGATGACAAGGGAGGAGATGATGTGAAGGTTGTCCATTCAGCACATGGGAGTAGAATATCCCACACATAATGGGTTTTATGATGAAGAAACTCTAACCCTCACATGAGATCTCAAAGGACTCCATTAGTTGCTTATTCATCAAGGTCACATTCATCTAGGAATTCAAATCTAGATGATTAAGATGAGGCTAGACTTGCAAGAGCATTTACAAATGCACCAAGACTTCTCTATGTTTAATTGAAGTCTTTCAATGGTGTGGAAAACTTACATGCATTTGAGTCATGATTGAAGACTTTGAAAAAGCACTAAATTAAAAGAGGTATCTAATCATGTTAGGGTACCAATTTTTAAATCCAAATTAGAAGGTATATCTTCTATTTAATAGGAAAAGAAGTGTGATGCATTTTTTATGAAAATTAAAGTCCAAATGAACTAGTGGCTAGTATGCAATACATGTTGAGGTAGAAATATGAGCAATCCAAGTAAAGGAAATAAGCTATTGTGAAGTTGAAACACTTGAAATAAGGTAAGAAGGATGTGAAGGACTTCTACCTTGAAATTTTTAAATTGTTCCATCATTCTAAAGTGGGTTAAAGTGAATAGGAGCAAGTATCTATCTTCCTTGGAGGTATAAAGATGTAATACCAACACGATTTGATCTTCTAAAAAACCTTAAATCCTATATGAGGCTTATAAATTAGCATTAAATACTAAAAAAAACTTAGTAGGTTTGGGAGCAATGAAAAAAATAAATAAATGGGAATGATAAGAAATCTAAATTTGACAAGGGATATATCAAAAGCTAATGAAGATCATAAAGAGAAGAAGCTTGATAAGGATGAAAGCAAAGGCAAGGATAAGGAGAATTTAAGCAACAAATGTAAGAATTCCAACGTCAGGAACTCTTCTAGATGTAATGCTTTAAGTGTAGAGAAATAAGACACAAGAAATGAAAGTGTTCTCTTTAGAAATCCATCAAAGGAAAGGAGGTACAAACCATGAAGAAGAAATCATCAAACTAGGTTCTTAAAGAGGTAATCTTAATGCTTATAAAATTAAGAAGTAACTAAAACAAATTGATTCATGATCAATTCAAAAAGGATAATCCTTATAGAAAATTGTCATTTATAATTTGAGCTAGATGTCATAAGAATGATGAGTGCATTCGTATTTTGATTAATGAGGGTGATCAAAAAAATGTTATTTCATCTAGGATTGTTGCTAGAGTAGGTTTAGTAGCTTATCCTTATCCTAGACCCTACAAGATGCATTGATTATCAACGGATTTCTATTAAGATGTTAGGAAGCAATGTGTATTTTCATTTAAGTTTTTTAGATTCATTAATCATACTATTTGTGATGTATTACTAATTGATTGTGCTAATGTAATCCTTAGGAGACTTTAGAATTTTCACAATGGTGCTAAATTTGATGGAGTGAAAGTTATGTGATTAGTGGCTAGAGATGATGAAATCTAGGAATTGATTCCTATGATACCTAAACAATTGAGAAATTAGTCATTAATAAATGCATCTTTGATGCTCTTAAGGGAAAGAGAATACATTAAAGAATACGATGATGCATGCATTGGTTTTGTTGTGATATCCATAATTGCATCATCCATGGCTGAGCAATGTGAACTTTCAACAGTGGTTGAAGGATTAGCTAAATAATTGTCCAATGTCTTTAAGGGAAAGTTGGATGGATTGACACTAATGAGGAATTTCCAAAAAAAAATTGATTTTATTCCAAATGCTACCATTCCAAATAAAAGAGCATATCAAATAGCATCAAATTAGCAAGCTAAAATTTACAAGCAAGTGGAGGAGCTACTTATAAATGGATTAGTAAGGAAGTTGATATCTCCTTGTATAGTTCTTATTATAATAGTTACAAAGAAAGAGAGAAAATAATGGAGGATGTGCATTAACTAAAACGTAGTAAATAGGATTATGATGAGTTAAATTTTTGCATTTCAAGGATGGATGATCAATACATTTTAAGGTGTTTACTAAAATTGATTTTAAAAAAAAATGCATATTAATAAATTAGAATTAGACCAAGTGATGAATAAAATATTTCTTTAAAGACTTTGGATGGTTTGTTTGAATGACTTGTGGTGCCATTTTGTTTAACAAATTAATACATGATGTTTTGAAGCCATTGATTAGCAAATGGTACATTATGTACATTGATACATTCTTATTTATAGCTCAAATGAGAAGCAACATGTTGGTTATCTAAGACTTGTATACCAAAAGTTAGATGAGGCATAATTAATGATAAACATAAAAAAATATCACTTTATCAAGGAGATTACATATTTGGAACATGTAATTTCCAAAAATCAAGTAAAGATGAAAGCAGTCAAGGTGAAGGACATAAAGGAATGGTTAATTCCAAAGAATATTGGAAGGCACATTCTTATCTTAGTTTGACAAGATTTTATAGGAAGTTCATTAGGAACTTTAGTGGCATTACATGACTAACATTTTTCCTTTTGAGGAATAATCAACTCTTTAGATAGAATGATGAAATACAAAGGAGTTTTGATTTGTTAAAGGAAAAGATTGCAAGTAAACTAGTGCTTGTCATTTTAGATTTCCACAAACTCTTTTAAGTGGAGATAAATGCTAGTGGGCTAGCAATTGGAAGTTCTTGTCACAAGATAGAAGACCTATTACCCTTTTTTTTTCTTAGAAATACCTCAATGAATCAAGGAAAAAGTATAGTGTCTATGATAAGGACTTGAATGTAGTTCTCAAACCATTAAACACTGAAGATATTTCTTGTTACGCAAAGAATTTCAGTTGATGATTGATCATAAAGCACTAAAAATTCTAAATTTTCAAAAGAATTTGAATGCCAAACAAATAAAATGGGTGGCATAATTACAAGAATTCAATTCCATATTTAATCATATGAGTGAGAAGAATAATGTAGTGGCTAACACATTATCAAAATTAGATGTCATGAATTTTAGTACATCGCAAGTGGAAGGTATGGGTGATTTTTCTTACTTGTATATTGATGATTATGATCTTGAGCAAGTTTGGAAGGATTTGCTAAGTTTATTTTTATAATATATAAAACATTAGCCTATGGAAGTGCCTCCTAACTTATAACTTCTAAGCTTAGGTATTCATTAAAAAGACATCTAAACTTCACAAAATATTACCTTTACTATTTACCGACAACTAAGATGAAGAAATTCAACAAACATAAGATCAAAATGTAACTAATTATAGATGTTATTTATACCATCATCAACTTTTTAATGGCTAGGTAGCTTGTGTTGCCATGTTGTGCTGCCCTCGTAAAGCACTAAAAGAGAGCATCCTTGAGTTTCAAAGTTAGTAAGGAATAGAAAAGAAAGTCAAGATAGACTACACCTCAAAGTTCATAGCACCTACAAGCACAATAGGAGTCATGACACCCATTAGACATTAGTTAGAAGTGTAGCAAGAATATATTAGGTAACACACACACGCGTGCATGTGTGCGCACAATAACTTAGGACATACATACATGCACATGTGCTGCATAAAAGAGACTTCAAAACTCAAGGATAGTCATGTGCAAAGATTACAAATTCATACTTGGAGAATTCATTACAACTCAACATTGACTAATGGTCATGGAATTAGCTATACAAAGTTTTAAAAATAGTATAAGAGAAAGGGACCATATGCATAAAATAGTGAAATTTGTAAGAAGGTAACATCACCTTATTCATAGAAAAATTGCTTCACAAAGGTACATAGAATTGGCATTGCTCTATAACTTTAATTTAGGGATAGATGGAAAGTTACATTTAGAAACTTGGAAAGAATATGTTGGATAAAACACAAGACAAAAAATACATCCCAAAGGACACATGGTGAAGTGATGAAGTACAACATGTTATCCAAAAGAAAAAAAATGCTTTAAGGAATGATAGAAAAATGATAGCCAAGAAAATAGGCTAATATACAAAATGGCAAAGGACATAGCCATAGCAATAGCTAAAGCTAAACATAAGGCCTAGGATAGTTTTTATGAGAAAGTAGGAACAAAGGAAGTAGAAAAATCTATTTATAAATTGGCAAACTCAAAAACAAGAAATGTAAGGATATTAATTATGTCAAATGCATCAAGGAAGCAAATGAAAGAATTTTGGTAAAACATAATGAAATTTTGGATAGGTGAAAAAATTATTTTTAAAAATTATTAAATAAAAATTTTTCAAAAGAAGACATCTAAGAAGAAAAACCAAATTTTAGTTTGGTTAATGAATTTTCCTTCTCTAAGCTAAAGATAACTTTATCAAAGATGAAAAATGGAAAAGCTATTGGATCCGATAACATTCCTATTGGAGCTTAGAAAGCATTGGGAGATATATAAGTTTCTTGGAATAAAATGTTTTAACTTTTGAAGGATGGAGAAATGTCCAAAAATTGGAGAAAAATATTTTTTTTCCCCATTTACAAAACTAAAGGAGACATAGAAATTATGAACACTACACAGGGATCAAGCTAATGAGCCATACTATGAAGCTTTGGGAAAAATTCATCAAACTTGAATCAATTACAATAGCTTATGGAATAACATCTAATTTTTCAATCACAGTAGGGTTACATCAAGGGTTTGCACTGAGCCAGTACTTATTTTCCATTATTATGGATGAATTAAAAAAGGAAATACAAGATGAAACACATTGGTGTATGCTATTTGTAGATGATATTGTGTTGATGGATATAGCTCAAGAAAACATTACTGCTAAAATAGGGAAGTTAAGACATGCTCTAAAATCAAAAGGCATAAAAATTAGCAAACGTAAGATAGAATATATTGAATGAAATTTTAATAATAGTATAAATAGTGATGAAACAGAAGTGACAATTCAAGATAATACAGTCCCTCATTGCAAAAAAGTATGCTACCTAGGATCAATTCTCCAATCATATGGTGAAATTAAAAAAGATATTAGAAATAGAATTAGGGTAGTGATGAGTGGTAAGGTATCCCTACACTCAACCATACGAAACAAGTGTAGCACGCGCGATTTGGTCAAACTCCGCAGACTAAATGCCTAAATGCTGCAAGGAACACTTGGGGTTAACTAATCGTTGTCTTCCCAGACTTACTTGTTGTTGTCACAGTGTATGGTTAAGTAAGTCTGAGGTATATGATTTTTTTGGTATTTTCTGGTTTTCTCCTATGCTAAGAGGTGAAGGGTTGAGAGGCTAAAACTAACTCTAACTATAGCACTAAGTCCTAGCGTTAGCATCCATTCCCACTTTCTGTACACACCCTGAACTGTACAATTTTGGCTACCAAACGCTAATCGTTACTGGGATCACCACACGTAACACACGTGCTCGAAGCAGTCGTACTGAGGCACTTAACTAACCTAAGTGTGATAAGCATCTGTTCCTTGGCTAGCCATACACATCCTTGGATGCTCGTAACCAAGTCGTACTTATCCCACGTTCTAGGAGTTTAGGGTAAGAAGGCCTAATCGCGATGAGTAGCTGATTCCTTGATTAGCCGTACACATTCGTCAATGCTCGTAATCAAGTCGTACTCATGTCGCGCTAACAACATGTAATAAATAATAGATAATAAAACCTATCCATGCACTCCAAGGTTTATCCACAAAGCTCGTCTTTATTTCTGTACACAACTTGTGTTCAGATACAAAGCTGCTCGAATAAAGATCCATTCACTTGGGGACTCCTATTGCGGGCACATGGAAATTATTCTATCTCTGGAGTGATCAATCTGCCAGAGCTTTGCTACTTTATGTCTATCATCATCAATAAGGGGAGTGTTGTCTCTTATTTATAGATATGGCGATGGACCGCGATATCGCGTATGTGATATCGCAGGGGATGACATGATATCGCGATGGCCGCGATATCGCGTCTGTGATATCGCATCCCATCATACCCCCATGACTAAATGAAAACTCATCCTCAAGTTCATTACAATGATATCGGGTAGGTATGGACTTATTGAGGGAATGGAACTAATGGGATGACATGTGAACGGATCATTATTACAAGACTTGATAAAACTGGTGTTCATGACAACAAGGGTGAACACCTTATTACATTGACATCATGCCACATTTGGCAACTGAGAGAAAAGAGGAGAGAGAAGAGAAGAGAAGAAGAGTCTTGCTGCTGCCAATGCCCATATTGCATCTTTTGTTGTCCATCCGTAAGCGCATCATCAATCCTGCTCCTTTCATAGCTTCTTTCTGCACTGCTCCATTCCAAGTGTGTCCTCCAAATCCAGTCCGTTGTTGTATGATCGCCATCTGCACACACAACACAGTTGTATATTAGCAAGGGTAAATGAATTTCAATGTGATTATACCTTGCTTCGGTGTACGTCCATTGGCTGAGTTTTGGTATGGTTGATACGGATCTAGGAATATATAAGGTATGACTACCGAAGGTGTAGGGATTAGGGAGAGAAACAAAAAAATTTGGGCCTAGGAGAAAATCGAAAAAATTAGGCTCTGTACCCCCATGACTAATTGCGAACCTTTGATAGCGATAGAATGGAGAAAGAAAAGGAGTAAGAAAGAGAAAGAAAAAGGGACAACTAGGACATCGATAAAATAGATGTCAAGATGGAAATGAACAAAATAAAAATAATTGCAAAATGTTTAAGGGAAAGAATTTAACTAAGGCACCAAATAGGAATGTCAATGGGTCCTCCCCAAAGCAGGCTCATGCCCTTAGTGCCCTGACAATCCCACATTCAAAGAGTCTGTAGGCTCTGGGAATGTCCTTTGGAACAAGAGTTAAAGTCTTAACCGTAAGAATTTACCAAAAAGAAAATAATATATCTATCAAAATAGACACTAATGATACAACCGGACATGAGGTGAAGAGTGGAGAGAAGGGTGGAGAGAAGAGGATGGAATGGAATCCCAAGAACAAGGTGGTGTACAGCCCCTTGTGTAGTGCATGATTAATGTGACTTGGCAAATCTCATTCCAACTCGGGCCTCAAACCAACCACATCTAGTGACTTCGCATCAATACACTTGGTTAAACCATTCACTGGAGTAACAAGAATGCATCTGCAAAATCCACCACCATTCCGATGAAACGAAGGAGAGAATGGGAAGTGAGAAGGGCCTTAGTTAGAGGGAACACTTTGGTTCCATAACCAATGCTTGTTGCCCAAAGTTATTCCATCTAAGGGGTGTGCTTTGAATCCTAACTTTTTTTTTGTGTTTTATGTTTTTATGCATGGGGACCACACCATGCAAAGACTTCTTATTTTTATTATCTTAGCTTTAGAAGAATGGGTAACATTGGAACGGTAAGAAAACTCAAGAAGAACACATCCAAGAACCCAAGTGAATGGCCAACACAAATGCATCAAGTTCCCTTGAAGTCACACCCTTTTCAAACCTTGAGTCCTTCCTTAGTTTGAGAAGTACCCAGTCACCGATTCGTTAGAGTTCTTATTAGGAAGGGAACTGTACATGTCCAAGCCAAGAGGAACCATAGAATTTGATGGATGGATGGATGAAGTGGACTCATTACCTACCATATCAAAAGAACAAACCTTAGTGTCAACATTGTAACTTAAAGGTAAAAACCAAACATTAGCAATCAATGAAAAATAGTTCATCCCATCGGCCTGAACACTTATTGGGTGGCGAACTTACATGGTGGATGGCACACACACACACACAAAATGGAAAAGTACAATGATGTTGTAAAACAAAAACAAGAAAAGTTAAAGAAAGTTGTAAAACAAAAATAGAAAAAGTTAAAGAAATTTGTAAAACAAAAACATGTAAAACAAAAATGTGTAAAACAAAAACTTGTAAAACAAAAATTGAAAAAGTACTGAGGGCCCCATATGATTTGCACAGGTGGCCATCTCCCCCATGACTAAGTTGGAAGGGAGAGATTCGAAATAATGAGCACCTATTTGAATTTCGTAACAGTGCCCAACTTCTCCCTACTGATGTTCTTAAGTTGAGGGGTGGAAGTTGGCGACGCTCATGTTCCAATGTGTCTATGCCATAGTTTTTGGAATGAGTTGTCTCCTCAGTTCGTTCCATGCATATTTGCTTGCTCCTTTGAGTGGTTGTCAACCACGGGGTGTCTACTGCTGGTTGCATGGTTGCTACATACAGGCATCTTTGTTTTTCACTCTCAAAGGCACACCTCTCACATGGAGACATATCCTCCATGTTATCACCCGATGAATCATTGTATGTGATGCATGGAACTTTCTTCTTCTCGATCTTTCCATAAATGTTCATCTTAGAAATTTGTAAGAAAATATCATGGATTCCTAGGTACGCGTCTACGGTACTTAGCCACGGCCTTCCCATTATAATGGGGAAGCCCCCTTCGTTGTTAACCTCAATCACTAGGAAATCGATTGGGTATGACCACCCACACACAGTGGTGATAATGTCCTCCACCAATCCTAAGGGAATGGTGATGGACTAGTTAGCCAGCTTCAGTTGGATATTTCTCTTCTTAAGTTGGGGTAGGTTCCAGGCTTGATACATCTTTTGTGATATTAGGTTGACTCCGGAACCTAAGTCAAGAAGAGCTCGATGTGGTGCATTTTCGACGATTTGTAAATGAATCAAGGGGCTCCCAGGGTTAGATAGTTTCCTGGGAAGGTGGCCCACCTTTATCCAGTCAGTTACGGTATGTGTTAACATAACTGTCTACGTACTTAGTTGTTGGACTGAAGGGTTCTCTGAAGTGTTAGTGGTTAGAGGCCTATACATGTACTCAACCGCTTGTTGTTGCGAGAGTTTGTCTGGGCTCCTGGTTTTGAAGAAGGGCCTATTCTTTATACAGTTGTCAGAACCAGCACCCGGTTGGGTATTTACATGCTGAATATTTACAGCTCTCGCGGCGTTACATTGCTACGGTTGGGTAGGTAATTCCCCCTGCATTGTTGGAATAGATTGTATGGGAACTACAGGTGGAAGAGGTGCAGGTGGAGTTAGAGGATGGAATGAATGTGAGATGTCTCCCGAAGGAGAAGGAGTCCTCCTGAAGTACTCCTGAACTTGGTAGTGACGTTGGGGAGTAGTGTGACCCATAGAGTCACCTGGAGAAACCGGCTGCTACACATAATAACCGTAAGGATCAGGCTTCCGGTAAGGGTATTGATCTGTTGGTGGTGGCATTCCCCATGACTATGGGTATTGCCACTGCTGATGTTTTCCAATAGGCTGTGGTGGCGTTCCACTTAGATAATACGTTAGTGGTTGGTGGAACTGCCTTGGGTTACCTTGTGGATAAGGTAACCTTCGGGGTGTTTGCCGTTGATTAAGTCTTGGGTTTAGCGCATACACCCCAAACTCCTACACATGTGAGATAATTGGGCAACATCCCTTAGGATGGTCATAGTAGCAGACCTCACATCCACTATCATCGTCTGTGTCAGAATTTATAGCCTCATCGGAGATAGGATTTTTTCCCTTACCCTTGTTATGTGTAGGGCTTAAGTTTCTCCGCTTTGTTTTTCCTTTGTCACTACTTTGTTCTACCTTAGACTCTTCTACAATTTTCAAGACTATTTCAATTTTTGAGTCTAAGAAATCCCACATTTGGTCTACCTTAGCTGATACCTCAGTTGTTAACTTTTGGATCGTCATAGTTTTCTGGTTCACCAACTCTTCGAGTGGTGACTCATCCTCCTCTCACAAAATTTCACTCCCTTCTTGCAAAGGGAGGGCTCGTGGTTGTATTCTTCCACACTTTCCCTCTTATGTAGCTCACCCTCTTCTTGTGCTACTTGTTTCAACAAACTTTCAACTTCATGGGCTCTATGTTGGAAAAGTCCCCCTCGGGCATAAGTCCCAAGAGTTCTTCTCGTTTCATTCCTTAGCCCATCCACGATGTGGCGAAGTTGATCCTGCTTAGCATACCCATGGCCCGAGCAATGATGTAGAAATGTATAGTAGCAAGCCATGGAAGCATCCAAGGGTTCATAAGCACCTTTTTTCCAGCCTTGGATCTGCTTACGCAAATTGGACACTCTGGAGTACGTCTGATATTTTTTGTTGAACAGTTCAAGCATCGTACTCCACCTCCTAATGGTCTCCAATTCTAAGGACCGGTACCAACTCTCTGCTTCTTTGGTGAGTGTCCTTGGAAACAACTTAAGCTTATACCACTCATTATCTATATTCTACAAGGCACAGGCATTGTGGAATGCCTATAAATGATGTTGAGGATCAGCGTTGTATCCTCCTTCAAAACGTGGGATATTATTTATGTCCAAATGCTTGATTCTGCTATCTTTTAAATGCCTTTTGGGAATCCTAATGGCCTCTATGATGTCTAGCATGCTTTAGGTTGTGAGTATGGGTTCATCATGATCATCTCTGTCATGATGTCTGTGATGTCTTCGTGGTGGTTCCCTACTCTCCCTACGTCCTTGCCCTTGTCCTAACTCTCAACCTTCCTGCCGAGGTCTTTCATCTTCCTTACTTTTATCCTCTCCGTTGTGTTTATGATGGCTATGCCCGGATGTGGAAGAAGAGTGTGAATGATGAGATGAAGGAGAAGAGGAAGGGGATCCATCACCATGGCAATGTTTCTTACCTTCTCTTCGGCTGCTTCGGCCCCGATCGTTATAACGATCTAAGTGTCCGTCCTTAGTGTAAGTGGTTGTTCCTTCCGTGAATAGTTGGTGTTCACGAGAATCAGAGCTCGTAGCATGTACAATTGATCGAAGGCTTTGATACCTACCCTCTTCACCATTGTGAGGAGGGGAAACATCATTTTCTAAGAAACCTGTTATGAGGGGTTCCTCGTCTCCTATTTCACTAAGGACATGGGGGACCTTGCCCTTCAACAATGTGTGTTGGCTCTCCTGCCTTGTGTCCCTCATACGTTGCATGTTTGTGGGATGATAATACCTCATATCGAAGTCTTCAGTAACGTATTCAGCAAATAAGTCCTGCATGCCAATATGTGCTAAGGCATGGAAGAGCATGTTGGAAACAGATCGATCCTGGGGTAACACAATGTTACCTTGCAAGTCTCTCCATCTTAGTTGTTCGTCTTGATGGAGGATAAAAGTGTAATTGGGAATATACTCATCAGGATGAGCATATACTATCTTATACTGTTTAGGACTTGGTTGGTTTAGGTTATGTGTTAGATGTTGCTGACTATCTTCAGTGTTATTCCTAGGTGAGTTAACTTTATGAGAAGAAGTCATTTTTACCGATGTGCTATTTCACCGTTAAATATGTTCTTATTTAACTAATTAACCCAAAGGTTCGTTAAGGCTCACAACAGTGTAAAAGATTTCCTTATGTTCTAATTGGCATACAAACACTTAGTCCCTGGCAATGGCGCCAATGATGAGTGGCGAGGTATCCCTACACTCAACCATACGAAATGAGCGTAGCACGCGCGATCCGATCGAACTCTGCAGATTAAATGCCTAAACACCACAAGGAACACTTGGGGTTAACTAATCGTTGTCTTTCCAAACTTACTTGTTTTTGTCATGGTGTATGGTTAAGTAAGTCTAAGGTATATGATTTTTTTGGTATTTTCTGGTTTTCTCCTATGCTAAGAGGTGAAGGGTTGAGAGGCTAAAACTAACTCTAACTACAACACTAAGTCCTAGCATCAGCATCTGTTCCCACTTGCCGTACACACCCTGAACTGTGCAACTGTGGCTACCAAATGCTAATCATTACTAGGATCACCACACATAACGCACGTGCTTGAAGTGGTCGTACGGAGGCACTTAACTAACCTAAGTGTGATAAGCATCTGTTCCTTAGCTAGCCGTACACATCCTTGGATGCTCGTAACCAAGTCGTACTTATCCCACGTTCTAGGAGTTTAGGGTAAGAAGGCCTAATCGCAATGAGTAGACGATTCCTTGATTAGCCGTACACATTCGTCAATGCTCGTAATCAAGTCGTACTCATGCCGCGCTAACAACATCTAATAAATAATAGATAATAAAACATATCCATGCACTACAAGGTTTATCCACAAAGCTCATCTTAATTTCCGTACACAACTTGCGTTCAGATACAAAGCTACTCGAATAAAGATCTGTTCACTTGAGGACTCCTACTACGGGCACATGGAAATTATTCTATCTCTGGAGTGATCAATCTGCCAGAGCTTCGCTACTTTACGCCTATCATCATCAATAAGGGGAGTGCCACCTCTTATTTATAGATATGATGGCGGACCACGATATCGCGTACACGATATCGTAGGGGACGATGTGATATCGCAGGGGATGACGCGATATCACGTACGCGATATCGCGTACGCCATATCGCATGGGATGCAATATCGCGACGGCTGCGATATCGCGTACGTGATATCGCTTCTCATGCGATATCGCGTCCCATCAGGTAGGATGGTCAGAATGGAGATAGGCTAGCAGTGTTCTATGTAATAAAAGAATATAAATAAAATAAAAAGAGGAAATTTTACAAGATAAAAATCATTTCTACTATTTTATATGGTACTAAATGTTAGATAGTACAAAAGAGGCATGACCAATAAATTAGAATGGCAAAAATGTGAATGCTTTGAAGGATGTTGAATGTTACTAGAAGAGATAAACTACATAATAAAAACATTAGAGAAATACTTGGAGTGACTTTTATGTTAGAGAAGCTACAAGAATGGTGGCTTAGATGATTTGGACATGTGCAACGAAGATCAGAAAATGAGCCTATAAACAAAGTTTTCTATATCCCTATTCTAGGAAAGCCACTAAAAGAAAGACCAACGCAAACATGGGAAAAAAACAATCAAAGATAATTTGAAGAAATGACAAATAACCGAAGGTATAGCTCTTCATCAAGGTAATTGACAAAAAAAGCTCATGTACTACACTCTATCTTGTTGGTACAATGCTAAGATGATGATGATGATGATACATACATACATACACATAAGATACATGATAACACAACATGACATAGGACATCACAATAAGAAGACTATAATTGATCCCACATTATGTACATCTAGATCTCTTTTAACTTCACCCAAGCTTTGTCAATGGAATTGAATGGATGGAAGTTTTCAACATTTATGTTTTACAATTAAATAATCATAGTTCTTGAACATTCTTATTTACAACTATCAGAGGGGTTGTTAGCTATTTGAGTTTCCTTGACATCCAATATACTTTCTACAATTTAGAATTAAATGAATAATAACTTAATCTTTGAGGACATTACTTTTTTCAAGTAGGGAAGAGTGTAAGAAAGCTTCCCTTGTTAGTGAGTCAAAGATTATTTTCCTCTAGAATAAGAACTGAAGTGTGGAGCTTCTTATAGGTTTCATGTCATCAACCATCGATAACAACCCCTATAGAACTACATTGCTTTGATTTCTCATGAATGATACCACAAGGATATGTAAGCTTATTGGGAAGGCTTTGGCCTCTCTAGCTCAACCACCATCCTTTCTCTTCAAAGTATATTTCCTTCATGTTTGTGTATGTGTATTTTAAGTCATCACTTTCACAAATGCAACTAGACTATTTTAGAGTGATATCTTTCTTACATAGCTTAGAACCATCTGATTGATGCAGTGTCTAGTGTTTACATGGTGAATAAAGCTTATGGTTTTCCCTTCTTCTACCATTGATGCCTTAAACATTAAAATGCTAAAATTATTTATCTAATTTCTATTTCATTGAGCTGCAACAATTCATTATTATTCAAGGTCATAACTATACAACATAATCTTGGGTCATCAAGATTGTGACTAAGAGCCATTTATTTCTTTCCATTTGTAATGTTGCACTTGTTCCATAAGGGATAATGATACGTGTAAGTGTTTGTGAGTATTACACTTGTCCTCATAGGGGATTGTGATGCGTGTGTATTTATTCTTATTTCATTCTTATATTTATAAAATACATAAAAATAAAAATATAAAATTATAAATATTCTCTCTATTCCCCACCATGGCAACACAGGTTTTCCATTGTATGATATGTATTATAGTCTCTTTTATCTTTATTAAATGCAATGGTATGCACAAGTCTTGGCAATTCATTCAACATCATCTTCAAAGCTTATGACTAGATCATACCACATTTTGTATGATATAATCCCATTAGTCATAGCTATTAGGACCTCTATCATTGGCATTGTTACTAAGGAGCACATTGGTGAATTTCTTGGAAATACTTGTATACTTTTTATTTTAACATTTTTCAAACCAAGCATGTTTCTTTAGCATTTTGTGTAGGTTTTAAACATGAATGATATGATGGATAATAGTCAAAATCCACTAAAGGCCTCTAGCAAAGGAAGTGTGGTAAAATGAAAAAAGGCTTTTGTCACATCTATACACTCAGAGGATGTAAGCCTACCACTAGTTGTTTTGGCTTATCACCAAGACAAGTAAGGGAGGTGACATAATGCTCATGGATAGTTTTCCATGGAACCAGCAAAGGCTATGGCATAGGATCTTAAAGAGGCCTTGAACAACACTAGGCCAGTGGATGATCATACATTCTACATAGCTCATGAGCTAGTGTACAATGAATATGAACCTCTATCTAGGCAAGAGCTTTTAGACAAATTAGCAAAAGAGGAGGTTCCTTGTAGCTTTTCATATAACCATATAGATGGAAAGGAAGATGATAAAGCAAACAAGAAAGGAAACATACCAACATATCATGAAGGCTCATGGTTAGGAACCACCAACCAAAGTACAACTAAAATCCATGATGATGATCTCCTTCCTAGGTTTGAGCATTTCCACTTGTCTAGACCATTCAATGATGATAGTGCTCCTTTGTTTAACTAGGGTGATTACCATGGACTTAATAAAGTTGTACATATTCCATGGGAGCATGTTTGTGATAGCCATATCAAATAGATCAATATCACTAACATTCCAACATATAAAGGGTTTACCAACAATGATTCCCAACTTCACATGTAGATATTTGACAATGTTTTTTACCTGCAAGAAATTGTCAATGATTGATAAAATTTGTGGTTGTTTCCTCACATCTTCCTTAAGCATGAAAAAACCTAGTACAAATCCTTGACAAGGTCGACATGTATCCCTACCTTTGATACTATGAAACCAAGCATTTTTCTTGTTTTAATACAAAAAACACACTTTTTGGGATTGATTCTAAGTTCATATTTGAGACATCATTGTAGTACTAAATTGAGGTCGTGTGTATGGTTCTTAGGTACCTTGGACTTGAAAACTATGTCATCAACATAATCATTAAAAAACCCTAGCATGTAGTCACTACATATGTAAGTCATCACTTGTTGATATGTTGCACCTACATGTTTCAGATTGAATAGCATTATGGTCTAACAAAAGATTCCCCAAGCAGTCATGAAGGTCATGTATAACTAATGGTCTAGGTTGATCCTAACTTGGACATATCCTGAGAACCCATCCATAAAGGACAACAAGGCATGCCTAGTCATGGTATTGATGAGCTGATCAATACTAAACAATGGGAAATCATCTTTAATAGTTACTTTCTTAAGGTCTTGGAAATTGATATAGATGTGAATGCTCCCATTCTTCTTGGGAACCACCACTATGTTGGACATCTAATCAACGTATTTAATAGCTCAAATAAAACCATCCTGGTAAAATTTTTTAAGTTCATCAGGAACTGCTAAAGCCAAATATAGTCTAACTTTGAAAACCGTTTGTTTAATGCATTTGAGGTTAAGGTCAAGTATAATTTTATGTTGAACTAAACGAGGGTCTAATCCAATAATGTCTTTGTATGACCATGCAAAGGTTTTAATGTTGTCCTAGAGAACTATGGTGATGTCTTGAGCCTACTGGAATTCAAGTAAGGAACTTACTTTTAACGTTTACCCCTCACTATTATGTGTTGTAGCAGAAATTTCAACTAGAGAATCCTTTGTCATGTCTCTAACCTCTAAGTTGAGAGTCTTAACAATGTATTCAGGCAATCTTAAGGATTTCTCTATGGAGACTATGTGGTCGAAGAGGCTCCCAAGCTCAAGGTCCAAGCTTTCAAGGTCTATTAATCGTTCAACATCACCATAGGGTCCAACTAGGTTTAGCGATATGTTGAATTGTGCCTATGGCTCCATTTTCAAATCCTGCAAGTTAACCAAAAGCATATTAGTGGCATCTATGTGGTACAATTGTTAAGCAATGTTAAAGCAATTTAAAATGTTGTGATAATAAAGCATAATATAGTAAAATAACGTCAAAGCAAGGTGAAACAAGGCTAAACAGTTTACCATCATAACCATCAATTACCATACTGTACTATCACACTTATATTATGTAGTATATATATATATTTCAATGTAAATATTCATAATAATTAAGACCAGTAATTAGACCATAATAATTCAAAATAAATTTTAATTAAGATACTGTAATTTTTTTTTTTTTGAAAAACTATTAAGTTTTAGTCTACAATATATATATATATATTCCTTTTCATCTTCCATTATTATTACAAAGACAAAATTTGTTATGATATATATTTTAGACCGAGCATAGTAGACATGATATATCTGCACTAGCTTAAAATAAGCTTCAAAAAGAGAACTTATATTAGTTTGCTGGTAGGAATTACATCATATGTTGTTTTTCCATAATGAATTAACTTAGAAAGATCATTCTCATTTCTTGAGTTTGATGTTGCATCCTTAGTATTTATTACATTAACAACTAGTATCATAGCTTATAACCCCAGCAGTCTAGGCCCTTTCAAGCAAGGATTATTTTCAAAACATTTCATTTGAAACCTTTCAGAAGATCCGGTGTTTGGTATAGTGCCACAAAGATCATTGTGTGCAACATCCAAAACCTTCAATGTATTAATGTCTCCAAGTTCTCTTGGAATTTGTCCAATAAGTTGATTGTTGTTGAGATGTAGAAAAACAAGTGACTTCAAATGTTTCAGCGATGCAGGCATTTCACCAGTATGGTTATTCTTATAAAGATCCAAACTAACAAGATTCTTCAGTTTACCAAGCTCTACTCGTATGCCTCCTTCAAGATGATTGTTATAAAGCTCAAGGTATTGCATGTGTTCAAGCCTCCCAAGATTTGGAACAAGCTTAGCCTCCCAAGATTTGGAACAAGCTTCAGACAAATTTGAATTGCCCAAGTCTATTCTGGTGATGAGGTTTTTCCTGATCATAGGTGATGTGAAACCAAGTGCAGGGATTCACTAGAGTAGGATCCCAACTTTGCAAAACATGTGATGGGTCTAACAAGCTTCTCCTGACAACATGCACAGTATCCCCCTCTAAATTTGCAGCGGCCATTAGAGCTGAACCAAGGCCCAGCAACAGCACAAAAAACACTGACCTTGAACATGAGGAGATCTGTTGCCATGCTTTTCATTTTGATTCAATCTGGGGTTGAAGGCCTCTGCCTCGATCCCCCAATATATTCAGACAATCCAAAACTCAGAAACTTCACAGCTCGTTCCTCCTTCCGTGAGTCAAAGACGCCTGGATATAAGGTCAAGTTTGGGCTACAGGTATGATATGAAAGGTATGCTCATTTGTATGCTATGGAAAGTTTTCTAAAAATGTTGGTTTGTATGCTGTGGCAGTCTACTCCTAGCTTACAGAACAATTTTGGAAAGCTTTGTATTTTTTATAAAATGCCAGTGTACTCCTGGCTATTGATTTATTGTCCGATTTAGCAACAGTGTACTCCTAGCTTACTGAACTTCTTTTGGCTCATCAGAAAAAACTTGAGATGGCTAAGTTCAGGAAAGATACGCTGTGCCAGGGTACTTGCAGGTTTTAGAAAGTTTTAGACTCAAACCCAAAAAGCTCAGCGTACCGGCCAATTCTTTCTAATTTTTCTTTTAGGCACCTTCCTAATTTGAACCAGTTTTTTCTCTGGTTATTATCTCAACTCCTTCCAAACTCACCCAAGAGTATTGGAGGTGGCACAGCAAGTACAAGCTTGAGAGTTAATGTTTTCTATTGCTCTTTTTGTCATACGCAAATCTATCCAGCAACAAACTGACACCTGCCGTAACTTGGATCCATGGTCATAAGCATGGCAGTGCCTCCAAAATCATGGGTTCCACTTTGAGCTTTGTTTTTCTACCAGTAGGTGCTGAATGCATAAGAAGCATGAATCAAGGTCTATTAACCTGGATAGACCTGCAATCTTCCCAATCCACCCCACATGCACAGTTCTATAGGAATATTTCAGTTCTATCATAGAAACATTTTCAGTTGAAATATTTTCCCCATTAGTTCAGTGGAATAGGACACTTCTATCATAGATTCCTAGGTCACATCCTTTGGCTGAATAAGGTTTGCTAAGAGTATAGAAATATTTTCAGTGGAAAAGGTTTGCTATCAGAATAGAAATATATTTTCAGTGGAATAAGATACTCATAGACTTTGTTATGATTAAGTCACATGAACCTGCTGCTGGGCTGGGCTGCGTGAGCACGAGTTATTCTACGCACCAAGTGTGAGCAGAAGTTACGCACCATTATTGAAAAACGGTCAACAGTTGGTTTCGCATAGAAGTGACGTACAGCTCTCCAAAGCACCATTGCGTAAAAGTAGTGGAAAGTGGACCGGGCAAATGCTCAAACACCTTTTACCATGATCAGTATTTGGCAGATATGGCACGAATACCTCTGTTTGATCTCGCGGTTTAAATCTTGCGTCAGATTGGTATTTCAATGTCTGTCTTATACATCCATCGTGTGCACACGAAAGATGACAAAGAAAGAAAGAATGATTTCAATTTTATTAGGCAAAAAATTCCAGAAAATCCGATACTCTCATTTTGTCTCTGCACAGACTCTGGAATAGCCACGTCTAATCATTTACAGTTGCACCGTTGGCACAAGGAGATTGCTAGCATGTGGTGATGGCAATGAAAATCTGATTGTGTAACCGACTTTCTTGGGAGATTATTACAATAATACAATTAAGCTGATAATACACGTTACACACAATGATACACAATTTCATTTTGCGCTATGCACATCCATCCATGCGATCTGGAGAATGAAATCGACCAGATTGAACACCCCAGACAGTGTCATCAGTTCTACCGCCATTGTTTTGAACTCGCTGGCTTTCGCCCCTTCCTGCACAAACACACGACGACGCTCCAGAAGCAACTGCAAGCACAAGAAAACATTGTAAACCTCAAGAATCAGAAGTTTGTTTGCATGTAAAGCTTCACTTAACGGGGAAATTTTTAGCATGGACTTTTTATTCACTGGATCGGTGGGTCGTTGCAATGGAATAAATATTTTACTAAAACATCAAACAAAGAAAAATGAATAGAGTACTAAAAACCCATTTTGGAAGCACAAAACCATCTTGGACAGAATAGAGGCATCACTCCTCCATCTTCAAATTAAGAGCGGGAAAATTTGATTCCGAATGAAAACGACTATTAAATCCATTGCAAACCTGTTTCTTTTCCTTTCCTTCTGCAACTGGATCTACAATTTAAGATACATGAAGGGCCATAACTGGGTGAGGGCCGCATGCGGTGCTGCACCCAGTGGAAGGCTGCCTACAATTGGCAACCCCCGGCCCCAGTGGAAGCTGCTTCCATCGCTGCCTCAGGAGCGATCGAAGCAGTTTCCACCCTATGCTGCTGTGTGAGCGGCTACCCGGGGGTTCCGCACACTCCATTATATATGCTCTTTTATTTTTTCAAAAAAAAGAAACNTGCCAAAGTGAAATGAAAATTCCAAACTAAAAATTAGAATTATCCTAAACATTTAGCCAAAATCCCAACGTGTAATTTGTTAATAAATTAAATATACCATAATTCAAATCTTTTCTATATGTATCAATAAGGTAGTTATAAACATAAAATGAAAAGTGTTTATCAAATATAATAAATTTTTCTACCACTCTCAATTCTTAACATTAATTCAATTGTGCAGATAAGTTCACTTCCCTTTCAAATACTTATCCATGTTTTCATAATAAGTCAAAGTACAATAAACCATTTTTCAGTCAATATTTTTCTAACTTAGTCCTTTCTAGACACCTGCTTCTTATTTGCTAGCTTATTTGCTATTTTTCAACAAACCTAGTTTATTCACCAACTTATTTACTGTTTCCAACTTATTTACATGATATAAGCTAGCTTATTTGCCATCTTGTTTACTATTTTTTAACCTATTTATGTGATATAAACTAGCTTATTTGCTAGTTTATTTGCAGGCTTATGTTTATGTCAAACAAGCCAACTTATTTTAAGCTAGCATGTTTAAGCCAAACAAGCTAGCTTATTTAATGCAAGCCTATTTCACACACAAATTTGCTGAAGAAATTTTGATTTTTCCATTACAGTTGCAGGTTATATGCTGAGGCCATTGTAGCTGTAGCTTGTTATTTAAGCTAGCTTATAAGCTATAAATGTCATTTAAGCTAGATTAAATACCCTGTAGCTAAATACACAATGACTATTTTATGCTATAGCTTCTTATGCTGTAGTTTCGTGCCATGCAATTTAATTTAATTTAATAAAAAAAAGAATTTTATTAAAATTTAAAATTTAAAATAAATTACATTAAAGCTTTCATCAACTCAACTAATTAATTAGTTTTACACATTCTATGCCTTTTACCTCAACTATTCTACCGTACAACATTGTTTCCATGACCTTGAAATAGGGATTTGCTCGTGTATATGACCCTAAGGACCAAGCCATAGCAGAACATAGGGAATTCCTCAAGAAGTTAAGACTTAGTCCATTACATGTAAACATTAATGAACAATACTATAACTTTATATGCATGAAAATCCAAGTAGATTTGAACATCCCATGCAAAGAGTTTGACTCTAAGCATCACTATGAATTGACCTATAAGGATGGTAAGGAATACATCTCTTCATCGTATGATCACATCAAATTATCTAAATTTTACATGCACTTGTTAGCATAGTTAGTAGGTATGGATGAGGATGGTGAAATTAGTGAAAAGGCTAGTTTAGAGTCTCACCCAGAGGATCAAGATAAGTTCAAAACTAAATGACTAAAGAATAAGGCTATTGAGCAAAATTTTAGAAAAGATTTTTTTAAATTTAATTTTTATGTATCATTTGTTTCTAATGCAAAAACACTATAGAAAATATCAAATGTGTTTGATGTTAGCTTTGAAACTATGTTAGAAGTTATGACGTGCATCGCAATTGTATAAATAACTTTAAAAAGGAATAAAAGCTTAACATTCATGTTGATTTTGACTAGCTTTTTTTCTTCCTAGTAATAACTACAATAAATTGACATGACATGTTGAAAGTAGTGATCTTTTATTAGTTTAATGTTGGCCATTAACAACAAATAATTAGAGAAAAAATTCAAAGAAAATTCACTAACCATAATTGCTTAATGATAGCAAATAGTAGGAGACAAACTGCAGCACGTGCTTTTACTGCAGTTGCCCGTGCATCTTTGTTGTCACTACCCATGTGCCTCTGCCACCGCTCACTGCCACCCATGTGCTTTTGCCACTGCTCGCTACTCCTGCCTCTATTACCATCCACGCCTCTGCCATCTATGCCCTACCACCTTGCACCACATAGCCTGATTGCTTACACAACCCTATGGAGCACCTGATTCTTCTTTGCTAGTTGTAGCGTGGGGTGCGCAGGCCTTGACAAGGGTCGTGCTGGCTCCTATACAGGTTGTGCAGATCCACTTGTGGGCCACATTCATCTTTACACAAGCCCTCATCTATACAAATGCCACTGTCGCAGGCCTCACCTGGCTATAACACTACCACCAAACCCTCACCACCTTCCACTTCGTTCATCACTACTTTGCACTTCGTCCATCACCGCCTTTCACTCCGCCTATCACTACCATCCACACTGTCCATCACTGCCTCATGTGCTACCTATCACTACTATCCATGCTACCCATCACTACCTGTCACGTTGCTCATCACTATCTCCAACATTGTTGTGTAAATTCTCCGTTATATGATGGAAAATTTTTAATTGTCTGTTAACTGATGGAAAATTTTGAAATTTCCATCAATTAATGGAAAATTCAAACTTTCATCATTAAACTGTTAGTTTAAATTAGAAATTTGCAAAAATAATTTTCAAAATTAGAATTTTGTGTGGTGATAGCAACAGAGATAAAAATTCCTCAATTAAGCATGCTTGCTCTAAAGTAGAACTGGGATGGGTGACCTCTCAGCAAGTCTTATTTTTTGCGCCAAATATCTTAGATTCCAGAAGCCATAACTTTTGATTTCAAAAGAGTTTTTAGCAAACGAAGAGTCGTTTCCTATAGTTTTCAACCTTCTCGACACAATGGTGAAGTTAGATCCATCCCAAGGAGTCCCAAAAATTAGGTTTTACTCATTGCCCAGTATAGTGCCTTGAGAGCATTAGAAGTCTAATTTTCACATAACTCAAGCATACGATGTCCATTTTCAACATATGAATAGTCATTTCTAACATTTTTCACCATTCTAAACTCAATGGTGAGGTTAGATTTATCATTTGGGCACCCTATAATTCAATGATATTATAAATTCACCATTTTTAAGATTTAGTACATAACCCTTACAAATAGTCTTAAGATTACTATGGCATGTCATTAGTTACACTACCAGAGTTAGTGTTCTCCAGTGGGGTAGAAAGGTTATCAAAAATAATATAGTTAAATATTACTGAAAATCAGGTAATGTAATTATATATCACTAAAATTAGATAATGTAGTTACATATTACTAAAATTATATGATGTCGTTAACTATTACTAAAATTAAATAATATAAAAATAGATAATTTAGTTATTCAGTTGATGTAGTTGATTATTAGATAATATTTTGGCTTTATTTTCCTAAATCTCAATGATCTTTCTACACCCCCACCCCCTTAGGACATGGTAGTGCAACCAATTACAACTAGAGATCGGTAATCTAGGTTTTCTTGTAGAGGCCAAAGATCCTAGTTTAGGAATCTAAATATGAATAAATATATTATAATTATTCAACTCTATGATCCAAGAATAACAAAAAGATTAAATTTATTAGAAATGACCATCAACTTGTTAAAGAAAGTTACTAGATCTATAATTAGTAAAGTTATAGGTCTACTAAGACATAATTTAAATTATCATCTAATTATTGGGTTCTTGTATGATCAAGTTGATATTACCTAAAGAATGTTTTAAATGGCTATTTATTCATCCAAATTGGCCATCAAATGTACAAGTTATGATGATTTAAGTTTTGAGGCTAGAAGGTCATACTTTAAGAGAAGGCTTAAAAACATAATTCTTGGGTTCTTCTATGCTTAATTCAATGTTACCATTGCTTTCAAGAGGTTAAAATATGCTAGAAATGACTTTTTTTTTCAAAAAAAATTAAAATTTGAAATTTATTACTATTTAGTTACCTAAAATGTACGGCATGATTTTTCAAAAATTAAGGACTTCTCAGGAAATCACCCATCCCAATACTACTCTAGAAGAGGCATGCTTAGTTATCTAGTTTTTAGCTTACTACTAACCATCAATTGTACAAATTTTTTTAGTTTTATCATGTTTTGATATCTAAATTTAATGCTAATTATATTTTAAAAAATCTTATCCCTCCTCCCTCTTATCCATACGGGAAGGAAATAAAATGGCATTCATTGCTAACATTGAAGGTATTGAGTGATAGTATGATGGATGTTATTGATACTATAGGAGATAGGAACTAACAATGTTGGCAGGCACCATTAGAACCACCAGTCCCTACCCTTGTTGAAAGATTTGAAAAATTTTTCCCCAAAAAATTTAGCAAGGGCAGGGCACAGGTTAAGGCAACAATGGGAGATAGCATGGGATGCAAGGTGGTGCATATGGTTGAAAATATGGATACAAAAGCTAAAAGTTGTAGTATAGATGGGGCATGCTAAGATGGCACAAAGGCCATAGTCAAGGTTAAAAAGGATGATGGTAGGAATGTGGGAAAAAGGACAACATATGGAAAGCACCAACAGTGTGAGAGTTAGCATGGGAAGAAGTGTGGTGTAAGAGTCCGGTAGTAGCAAGTCAAAAGTTGGACACGTAGGTTGGATCATGGTGCACAGGACTTTTTACATTGCATGTACTATTGCCAGAGCTATTATGTGATAAAACAAGATCTATGTGGTCCCAACCATGATGTAGCATGGTGGGACTATGTCTAATAGCTCATCCTTAGATTGTGATTAACCCTTAAACCTAATTTTCCTTAGTTCATGGTTTTCTCCAATACCAATTATTATATCTCATTCTCATATGTCATAGATGATGTCAAATATACATTATATTCAAGATTGTTCATATTGAATAGACAAAAGAAGATAAAAAGGAACTTTATTAATAAGGAAATTAGAAAATGAATAAATATATATGGAACATGCTCTATCTATTAGACATAAGCTAGCACTATAAGCATGATTAGTCCTAGACTAGGCTAAAAGGGATGATCAAGTCCATATCTATCCCACTTCACTAAGCACCTATTACTTGCGTTTACTAGCTCCATAACTTCATGCTAGAATGACTTATAAGTTACTAGTATAAATACCTTATATCAAACCTCCAAAGGTTACCTCAAGAGACATACCCCATTATTACAATGTGTCCTTTTATTAAGAATCTTATTTACAATTATTATAACTTCTTGTTATGGAATGACACCTTTTGAGAATGGGGATGTGACACTAACAAATTTTTTGATAAAAAAGGATTCACTTATATCTATTGCTTTAGCAGCATAAGCATTAGCATTTTCAAAAGAACAAACGAATCATATTTATAAATTTACAATTGAAACTAAATTTATAGAGGAAAGTAAGGATAAATCCCCATTCAATCCAATCATAGACATTAGCATAGTTAATTTTAATAAAGAAAATATTTTAATTAGTGTCTTCTACCCATTGCATATGTTCCCAAGTAGTAACAACATTATCAAAAATATATATGATTTTACCAAATCCAATTTGTTCTAGACAAATAATATCTAGAAGAATAACTTGTAGGCACTTAGTGAGAGACTTAGTTAAAATTTTATAACAATGTTCAATAAAGTAACATAATATAATATAATATAAATCTTCCTCTTTTGGAATAAATTTGATAACTTATTTCTTTAGATAATTGCCCAAAACACCCTTGGAAATGCCTTCCATAATGATAGAATAAATATCATTAACAACTATATTTCAATTATATTTTAAAAATTCAATAAGATAACCATGAAAACTAGAAGATTTTCCATCAGCCATGCTAGAACAAGCATCCATTAATTCATCTAGAAAAATATCTACGTTAATTATTTATTTATCTTTCAAGTTGAACCATGTAAGGAATATGGGAAGCAATTACCTAGAAGGCATGTGTTTGAGGAAAAGAAATATATTTGGTAATTTTCTTTGGCTCATGAAGAAAAACATGTCCATCATAAATATTTCTTACAGAAGGTAAATGATTATTTCCTTTAAGATATTTAAAAAATACTTTGTAGTGTTTATCTTGGATTTTAGCCATGAAAGTAAACTTTTACTAAGAGAGCTCTTGGCTTGATGAACATCCTAGGCTTGCTTTGCAACGTTTGCAAAATCAAGGGATTTCGCACAAGTTAATGAGATACCTGCATAAGGGATTGCTCAATATTATGTATAATAAATCTACCTTAGTACTAGATTATTGTCATATGTAAAGAGCCAAAGAATCAACCCTCCTCGTAGTGCACATCCACCAATCAATTCAAACTTTGTACTTGGAGGCTTAGGTTTGACATTCTAAAGACATCTAAGAAGCATGCACCCTTGATTATAAGAAAAAGCCAAAACATTTATGTGATATAGAGTTGAATAAACATGTTTGGCTATGTTGCCAAAAGATAAATAAATCTTTATTGGATGATGATCTAACAAAACTTCATCATGAAATGTTTTAACGATATCTTGTAGATGCTAATTAAAACTATTGGACAAATAAAATTGGTCTAATTTGTTGAGATATCTATATTCATGTGATTGAAAATTATTGAAAGAATTGAAAAAAATGAAATTTTAACATAAATTACAAAAATATGTTTTAAAAAGTATTATTTAAAATTATTTAATAAAATTTTGTAAGATAAATGTAGGTGAGAATTATGGGAGTTGTAAAGCCTTGTTCTCTGCAACTATTAATGATTATAAGAGGTTTTGTATTTAAAAGGGTTGGTACTTTTGAGCTCTTATGGGTTTTGTTTTATAATTTTAATGTATTTTCATTTATTCATATTAATTAGAGAGATTCTTTTTTTATGTTTTCTTTTGAAATAAATTGTTCTTGATATTAGAGATTGAATTGGTTATATTGAATGCTGAATTACATATGATTCTTAAAGAATGTGACAATTAGAGCCATTCTAGATTAGTGGTATCAGAGCATAGTTTGGAATACTTAGGTCTTGAATATCCTATTTGAAATCTATTCTTAGGGTCATGCATGCCTAGTTGAGATGGATTCTTGATGTGTTTGGATCTAATTTATGTCCAGATTTGAAGTATTATGTTTCTTATATCTTCAATTGCTCTATATCTATGCTTGAGTATTGAATCCTGTCTGGAATTACTTGGGAAACATGGCTTCTAAGAACAACTATGTTCAAGCTTTCAAGAGGGACATGGAAGATTTGAAAGGTACCTCCAACATGATGGTAGATAGAGTGGAGCAATTGGATGCTAAACTTAGTTCTAATGTAGGTCCATGTCATGAAAGGAATGAGGCTAAAGATTCATTTGTTGGAGATGAAGATGAAGATCTTCATGATGACAAGGGAGGAGATGATGTGAAGGTTGTCCATTCAGCACATGGGAGTAGAATATCCCACACATAATGGGTTTTATGATGAAGAAACTCTAACCCTCACATGAGATCTCAAAGGACTCCATTAGTTGCTTATTCATCAAGGTCACATTCATCTAGGAATTCAAATCTAGATGATTAAGATGAGGCTAGACTTGCAAGAGCATTTACAAATGCACCAAGACTTCTCTATGTTTAATTGAAGTCTTTCAATGGTGTGGAAAACTTACATGCATTTGAGTCATGATTGAAGACTTTGAAAAAGCACTAAATTAAAAGAGGTATCTAATCATGTTAGGGTACCAATTTTTAAATCCAAATTAGAAGGTATATCTTCTATTTAATAGGAAAAGAAGTGTGATGCATTTTTTATGAAAATTAAAGTCCAAATGAACTAGTGGCTAGTATGCAATACATGTTGAGGTAGAAATATGAGCAATGCAAGGAAATAAGCTATTATGAAGTTGAAACACTTGAAATAAGGTGATAAGGATGTGAATGACTTCTACCTTGAAATTTTTAAATTGTTCCATCATTCTAAAGTGGGTTAAAGTGAATAGGAGCAAGTATCTATCTTCCTTGGAGGTATAAAGATGTAATACCAACACGATTTGATCTTCTAAAAAACCTTAAATCCTATATGAGGCTTATAAATTAGCATTAAATACTAAAAAAAACTTAGTAGGTTTGGGAGCAATGAAAAAAATAAATAAATGGGAATGATAAGAAATCTAAATTTGACAAGGGATATATCAAAAGCTAATGAAGATCATAAAGAGAAGAAGCTTGATAAGGATGAAAGCAAAGGCAAGGATAAGGAGAATTTAAGCAACAAATGTAAGAATTCCAACGTCAGGAACTCTTCTAGATGTAATGCTTTAAGTGTAGAGAAATAAGACACAAGAAATGAAAGTGTTCTCTTTAGAAATCCATCAAAGGAAAGGAGGTACAAACCATGAAGAAGAAATCATCAAACTAGGTTCTTAAAGAGGTAATCTTAATGCTTATAAAATTAAGAAGTAACTAAAACAAATTGATTCATGATCAATTCAAAAAGGATAATCCTTATAGAAAATTGTCATTTATAATTTGAGCTAGATGTCATAAGAATGATGAGTGCATTCGTATTTTGATTAATGAGGGTGATCAAAAAAATGTTATTTCATCTAGGATTGTTGCTAGACTAGGTTTAGTAGCTTATCCTTATCCTAGACCCTACAAGATGCATTGATCATCAACGTATTTCTATTAAGATGTTAGGAAGCAATGTGTCTTTACATTTAAGTTTTTTAGATTCATTAATCATACTATTTGTGATGTATTACTAATTGATTGTGCTAATGTAATCCTTGGGAGACTTTAGAATTTTCACAATGGTGCTAAATTTGATGGAGTGAAAGTTATGTGATTAGTGGCTAGAGATGATGAAATCTAGGAATTGATTCCTATGATACCTAAACAATTGAGAAATTAGTCATTAATAAATGCATCTTTGATGCTCTTAAGGGAAAGAGAATACATTAAAGAATATGATGATGCATGCATTGGTTTTGTTGTGATATCCATAATTGCATCATCCATGGCTGAGCAATGTGAACTTTCAACAGTGGTTGAAGGATTAGCTAAATAATTGTCCAATGTCTTTAAGGGAAAGTTGGATGGATTGACACTAATGAGGAATCTCCAAAAAAAATTGATTTTATTCCAAATGCTACCATTCCAAATAAAAGAGCATATCAAATAGCATCAAATTAGCAAGCTAAAATTTACAAGCAAGTGGAGTAGCTACTTATAAATGGATTAGTAAGGAAGTTGATATCTACTTGTATAGTTCTGATAATAATAGTTCCAAAGAAAGAGAGAAAATAATGGATGATGTGCATTAACTAAAACGTAGTAAATAGGATTATGATGAGTCAAATTTTTTCATTTCAAGATGGATGATCAATACATTTTAAGGTGTTTACTAAAATTGATTTTAAAAAAATGCATATTAATAAATTAGAATTAGACCAAGTGATGAATAAAAGATTTCTTTAAAGACTTTGGATGGTTTTTTTGAATGACTTGTGGTGCCATTTTGTTTAACAAATTAATACATGATGTTTTGAAGGCATTGATTAGCAAATGGTACATTATGTTCATTAATGCATTCTTATTTATAGCTCAAATGAGAAGGAACATGTTGGTTATCTAAGACTTGTATACCAAAAGTTAGATGAGGCCTAATTAATGATAAACATAAAAAATATCAGTTTATCAAGGAGATTACATATTTGGAACATGTAATTTCCAAAAATCAAGTAAAGATGAAAGCATTCAAGGTGAAGGTTATAAAGGAATGGTTAATTCCAAAGAATATTGGAAGGCACATTCTTATCTTAGTTTGACAAGATTCTATAGGAAGTTCATTAGGAACTTCAGTGGCATCACATGATTAACATTTTTCCTTTTGAGGAATAATCAAGTCTTTAGATAGAATGATGAAATACAAAGGAGTTTTGATTTGTTAAAGGAAAAGATTGCAAGTAAACTAGTGCTTGTCATTTTAGATTTCCACAAACTCTTTTAAGTGGAGATGAATGCTAGTGGTCTAGCAATTGGAAGTTCTTGTCACAAGATAGAAGACCTATTACCCTTTTTTTTTTCTCAGAAACACCTCAATGAATCAAGGAAAAAGTATAGTGTCTATGATAAGGAGTTGATGAGACGCGATTTACACTAGGCCACGATATCGCGTACGCGATATCGCGGCTGACGCGATATCGCATCCCATGCGATATCGCGTACGCGATATCGCGGCCGACGCGATATCGCTTCTTCTCCTGCGATATCGTGTACGAGATATCGCGTCCCGCCACCATTTCTATAAATAAGAGGCGGCGCTCCCCTTATTTCCTAATCCTAGCTAGTGTAGCGAAGCTCTGGCAAATTGATCACTCCAGAGTTAGAATTTTTCCCCATGTGCCCGCAGTAGGAGTACTAGAGTGAACGGCTCTTTATTCGAGCAGCTTGTAACCTGAACCCAAATTGTGTACGGAAATAAAAACGAACTTGTTTGGATAAACCTTGCAGCACGTGGTTTCATTTATTGCTTTTATTTCCTGCTTTCCTAGTGCGTTCAAGTACGACTTGATTACGAGCGTCTACGGACGTGTATGGCTAGTCAAGGAATCGGCTGCTTGACGCAATGCATGAGTACAACTCAATTACGAGCATTGGATGCTTGGTAACCCAGTAGCGTATTCCAGGATTCTGCGCTTGGTAACTCCTGGGTCTAATGTGTACGGCTAGTTGAGGAATCGGCTACTCATTGCTAGGCTAGATCGTGTGATAAGTACGACTTAGTTACGAGCACCCATGGGTGTGTACGGCTGGCTAAGGAATCGGATGCTTATCACACGTAGGCTAAATAGGTGCCTCAGTACGACCACTTCGAGCACTTGCATTACGTGTGGCGATCCCAGTAACGGTTAGCGTTTGGTAAGCTGCAATTGCATAGTTTAGGGTGTGTCCGGTAAGTGGGAACGGATGCTAACGCTAGTTAATTTAGACTTAGATCTTAGTTAGAGTTAGCTTAGTTTCTCAACCCTTTATCCTGGTAGCATAGAAGATAAGCCGAAAATACCAAAAAAATCACATACCTCAGACTTTCTTAACCATACACCGTGACACATACAAGCAAGCCTGGGAAGACAACGATCGATTAGCCCCAAGTGTTTCTTGTGGCGTTAAGGCATTAAGTCTGCGGAGTTCGACCGGATCGCGCGTGCACGCTCGTATTCGTATGGTGGAGTGTAGAGGTACCTCGCCACTCATCATTGGCGCCGTTGCCGGGGACTAAGTGTTTTTTTTTCGCCAATTTAACATAAGGGATATCACGCACATCGTTGTGAGCTTAAAACGAACCTTAGGGTTAATCAGTTAATAAAGAACAAAAAAATAACGGTGAAGTTGCACACCAATAAGAATGGCTTCTTCTCACGAAATCAACTCACCTAAGGACAATACAGGAGAAAGTCAGCATCATACACATAACCGAAATCAACCATGTCCTCAACAAGCTAAGGTCACATATACTCATCCCGATGAGTATGTGCCAGATTTTACCTTTGTTTTCCATCAAGATGAGCAACTGCGGTGGAGAGACATGCAAGGTAACATCGTGTTACCCCCTGATCGCTCTGCTTCCAACATGCTTTTCCGTGCCTTGGTACGGTATGGCATGCAAGAACTGATTACTGAATACGTTGCGGATGATTACACTCTGAGGGATTATCGTCCCACAAAAGCCCAACATATTCGAGATGCAAGGCAGGAGAGCCAACATTCACTACTGAAGGGCAAGGTTTCCCAAGTCATTAGTGAAATAGGAGACGAGGAACCCCTCACAACGGGTTTCTTAGAAAATGATGTTCCTCCTCCTCACTCTACTGAAGAGGTTAGGCATCAGGGCCTTAGATCAACGATACACATTCCAGGCTCTGACCCCCGTGAGCACAAGCTGTTCACGGCAGGAACAATCACTCACACTAATGACAGACATGCAGATCGTGACAACGATCGGGGCCGAAGCAGCCGAAGAGAAGGCAAGAAACATCACCATGGTGATGGATCCCCTTCTTCTTCCCCTTCATCACATCATTCACCCTCTCCTTCCACATCTGGGTGCAACCACCATGGGCATAACGTGGAGAGTAGAGGTAAAAGAGATGAAATGCCTCGACAAGAAGGTCGAGAGGAGTTAGGACAAGGGCAAGGACGTAGGGAGAATAGGGAATCACCACGTAGACATCACAGACGTCATGAAAGAGACGATCATGATGAACCCCTATTCACAACCCGAAGTATGCTTGACATTAGAGAGGCAGTTAGGATTCCCACAAGGCATTTGAAGGACAGTAGGATCAAGCGTTTGGATATAAATAATATCCCACGTTTTGAAGGGGGATACAACGCTGATCCTCAACATCACTTACAGGCATTCCACGATGCCTGTGCCTTGCAGAACATAGACAATGAGTGGAAGAAACTCAAGTTGTTCCCAAGGACACTCACTAAAGAAGCGGAAAGCTGGTACCGGTCCTTAGAGCCGGAAACCATCAGGAGGTGGAGTACGATGCTCGAATTATTCAACAACAAATACCAGACGTACTCCAGAGTGTCCAACTTGCGTAAGCAGATCCAAGGCTGGAAACAAGGAGCTTATGAATCCTTGGATGCTGCCATGGCCTGCTACTACACATTGCTACATCGTTGCCCGGGCCATGGGTACGCTAAGCGGGATCAACTTCGCCACCTCGTGGATGGGCTACGAAATGAAACGAGAAGAACTCTTGGGACTTACGCCCAAGGGAGACTCTCCCAACTAAGAGCCCATGAAGTTGAAGTATTGTTGGAACAAGTAGCGCAAGAAGAGGGTGAGCTATGGAAAAGAGAAAGTGCGGAGGAATAAAACCGTGATCCCTCCCTTCATAAGAAGGGAGTGAAATTTTGTAATGAGGAGGATGAGTCACCACTCGAAGAGTTGGTGAACAGGAAAACTGTGCCGATCCAAAAGTTAACAACAGAGGTATCGGCTAAGGTAGACCAAATGTGGGATTCCTTAGACTCACGAATAGAAACAGTCCTGAAAATAGTAGAAGAGTCTACGGATGAGCAAAGTAGTGATAAAAGCAAAAACAGGTGGAGAAACTTTAACCCTGCACATAACAAGGGTAAGGGAAAAATCTCTAACTCCGATGAGGCTGAAACTTTTAATTCAGACAATGACAGTGGATGTGAGGTCTGCTATTATGAACATCCCAAGGGATGTTGTCCAATCATCTCACATCTGTAGGAGTCTGGGGTGTATGCATTAAACCCAAGACTTAATCAACGGCAAACACCCAGAAGGTTACCTTATCCACAAGGTAACCCAAGGCCGTTCCACCAACCCTTGACGAATTATCCAAATGGAACGCCTCCACAGCCCATCGAACAACATCAGCAGTGGCAATACCCACATTCATGGGGGATGCCACAGCCGACACATCGATACCCTTACCGGCAGCCTGATCCTTATGGTTATTATGTGCAGCAGCCTGTTTCTCCAGGTGACGCTATGAGTCACACTCCACGCCGTCACTACTACGCTCGGGAGTACTTTAGAAGGACTCCTTCTCCTCCGGGAGACATTCCACATTCCATCCATCCTCTAACTCCACCCACACCTTTTCCACAAGTAGTTCCCATAACACCTCCTGCTCCAACAATGCAAGGGGAATTACCTACCCAACCACAGCAACATCACGCCGCGAGATCTGTAAATATTCAGAGTGTAAATATCCAACCGGACACTAGTGCTAGCGATAACTGTACAAAAAGGAGACCCTTTTTCAGAACTAGGAGCCCGGATAGGCTCTCGAAACAACAAGCGGACGGGTATATGTATAGGCCTCTAACTACTAACACTTCGGAGCACCCTTCAGTCCAAGGGAGTGTAACGCATATGGTTATGCTAACACATACCGTAACTGACTGGATCAAGGTAGGCCACCTTCCCAGGAAACTAACTGACCCTAGGAGTTCCTTTATTCATTTGCATATTCCT
>MNCI01002748.1:394247-407900 GCA_015680685.1 Gnetum montanum | reverse complement strand
TTTCTCAACCCTTTCTCCTGGTAGCATAGAAGATAAGCCGAAAATACCAAAAAAATCACATACCTCAGACTTGCTTAACCATACACCGTGACACATACAAGCAAGCCTGGGAAGACAACGAACGATTAACCCCAAGTGTTTCTTGTGGCGTTAAGGCATTTAGTCTGCGGAGTTTTAACCGGATCGCGTGTGCACGCTCGTATTCGTATGGTGGAGTGTAGGGGTACCTCGCCACTCATCAGGAGTTGAATGTAATTCTCAAACCATTAAACCTTGAAGATATTTCTTGTTATGCAAAGAATTTCTGTTGATGATTGATCATAAAGCACTAAAAATTCTAAATTTTCAAAAGAAGTTGAACGCCAAACAAATAAAATGGGTGCCATAATTGCAAGAATTCAATTCCATATTTAAGAATATGAGTGAGAAGAATAATGTAGTGCCTAACGCATTATCAAAATTAGATGTCATGAATTTTAGTACATCGCAAGTGGAAGGTATGGGTGATTTTTCTTACTTGTATATTGATGATTATGATCTTGAGCAAGTTTGGAAGGATTTGCTAAGTTTATTTTTATAATATATAAAACATTAGCCTATGGAAGTGCCTCCAAACTTATAACTTCTAAGCTTAGGTTTTCATTAAAAAGACATCTAAACTTCATAAAATATTACCTTTACTATTTACCAACAACTAAGATGAAGAAATTAAAAAAACATAAGATCAAAATGTAACTAATTATAGATGTTATTTATACCATCATCAATGTTTTAATGGCTAGGTAGCTTGTGTTAACGTGTTGTGCTGCCTTCGTAAAGCACTATAAGAGAGCATCCTTGAGTTTCAAAGTTAGTAAGGAATAGAAAAGAAAGTCAAGATAGACTACACCTCAAAGTTCACAGCACCTACAAGAACAATAGGAGTCATGACACCCATTAGACATTAGTTATAAGTTTAGCAAGAATATCTTAGGTAACACACACACACGTGCACGTGTGAGCACAATAACTTAGGACATTCATACATGCACATGTGCTGCGTAAAAGAGACTTCAAAACTCAAGGATAGTCATGTGCAAAGATTACAAATTCATACTTGTAGAATGCATTACAACTCAACATTAACTAATGGTCATGGAATTAGCTATACAAAGTTTTAAAACTAGTATAAGAGAAAGGGACCATATGCATAAAATGGTGAAATTTGCTAGTTAATTAATTTCTTCACCCTTTACCTAATTAGCATAGGAGATAAAACATAAAAGATATAAAAATCATATACCTCAGACTTACTTAACCATACAACCATGACAAATACAAGTAAGTCTGGGAAGACAACGAATGATTAACCTTAAGTGTTCCATGAGGTGTGGAGGCACTTAGTCTATGGAATTTGACCGGATCACGAGTGTAACGCTCGTATTCGTATGGTTGAGTGTAGGGGTACCTCTCCACTCATCATTGGCATCATTTCCTGGGACTAAGTGTTTGTGTGTTAAGTAGAACATAGAAAATTATCTACATTGTTGGGAGCTTAAATGGACCCTTAGGGTTAATTAAACAAAAAATTATATAACGGTTAATCAGCACACTGAGATAAACTAAGATGTCTTCTTCTCATACGAGCATTTCACCACCTAGGGATCATACAAGAAACAGTCGACAGTCTAACATGCATAACCGAGATCTGCCAATTCCTCAACAACATCGAGTGGAATATATTTATCCTGATGAGTATATACCCAATTTCACTTTTATCCTCCATTAGGATAAACAGCTACATTGGTGAGATTTGCAATGTAACATAGTGTTACCTCCAAATCATGTAGTCCCCAACATGCTCCTCCATGCTTTGGCATAGATCGACATGAAACAACTATATGCTAAATATGTTGTAGGTGATTTTGACATAAGGGATTACCATCCCATAGAAGCACAACATTTAAGGAACTTATGGCAGGAGAGCCACCACACATTGTTGAAGGGCAAAGGCCCCCGTAATGGTTTGCCCATCATAAGAGAAGTAAAGGATGGTGAACCTATCTCAATAGGTTCTTCACAAGCTAATGTTCCCCCTCCTATGTGGGGTATAAAAACTTGCACTCTACGATACACAACCCTTGTTCTGATCCCCATGAACACCAATTTTTCACTAAGAGAACACAAGCACAAGATAAGGATGAGCATTCTAATCTTCATCATGATTGGGGCAGGGAACATCGAAGAGAAGGTAGGAGACATTGTCATGGTGATGGTTCTCCTTCTTCTTCCCCTTCATCACATCACTCACCCTCTCCTTCCACATCAGGATGTATCCATAGAGAGCACAATGGTAAGGATAAAGGTAAGCAAGATGATAGACCTCAATGAGAGAGTCAAGAGAGAGGACGAGGGTAGTCAAGAGAATCAAGGCATGAACGAAGGAAAAGTAGGGAACAACACATACATCATAGACATCATGAGAGAGATGATCATGATGAACCCCTACTTGCCACCTGAAGTATGCTAGATATCACAGAGGTAGTTAGGATACCTACAAGGCATCAAAAGGATAGCCGGATCAAGCGCATAGACATGAACAACATCCCACGCTTTGAGGGGTGATATAATGTTGATCCGCAAAATCATTTACAGGCATTCCATGATGCTTGTGCCTTGCAAAATATAGAAAATGATTGGTAGAAACTAAAGTTGTTCCGTAGGACACTCATCAAGGAAGCAGAGAGTTGGTACCAGTCCTTAAAGCCGGAAACCATTAGGAGATGGAGTACGATGTTAGAGTTGTTCAACGATAAATACCAAATGTACTCCAGAGTGTCTAACTTGCATAAGAAGATCCAAGAATGGAAGTAGGGTAATCACGAACCCTTGGATGCTACCATGGGCTAATACTATGCATTGCGACATGATTGCCCAGGCCATGGTTATGCACAATGGGATCAACTACGCCACCTCGTAGATGGGCTAAGACATGAGACTAGAAGAACCATTGGGACATATGCCTAAGGGAGATTATCTAAACTTAGATCCCATGAAATTTATCAATTGTTGGAGTAAGTAGCCAAAGAAGAAGGAGAGCTATAGAAAAGAAAGAGCATGGAAGAATATAACCATGACCCCTCCCTTCAAAAAAAGGGAGTGAGATTTTGCCATGAAGAGGATGAGTCACCACTCAAAGAGTTGGTGAATAGAAAAACCTTGTCGCTTCAAAAGCTAATAACTGAAGTGTCAGCTAAGGTGGATCAATTGTGGGATTCCTTAGACTCTAGACTTGAAACTATCCTAAAAATCATAGAGGAGTCTAAGGAGGAATGAGGTAGTGACTATGATAAGAAAAATAGGAGAGATTCAGGCCATGCACGTGACAAGCGTAAGGGGAAAATAACTATCTCCGATGAGGTTGTGGATTTAGACACAGACAATGATGGTGGATGTGAGATATGCCAATATGACCATCCTAAGGGATGTTGTCTAATCATCTCACGTCTACAAGAGTCTGGAGTGTATGCACTTAATCCGAGACTTACCAGATGGCAAGCACCCCAAAGGTTACCTTATCTCCAAGGTAACCGAAGATAGTTCCACCAACCATTAACATACTATCCAAGTGGAACTCCACAACAATCCATTGGGCAACACCAGTAGTGGCAACACCCACAATGATGGGAGATGCCACTGCCTAGGCAACAATACCCTTACCGGCAACCAGACCCATATGGTTATTATGTGCAGTAACCAGTTTCTCCAAGTGACTCTATGGGTCACATAACTCCACAACATCACTACTAGGTTTGGGAGTATTTTAGGACTCCTTCTCCTATGGGAGACACTCCACACATGTACCATCCTTCGAATCCATCCGCCACTCTTACATCGGTAGTTCCACTACCACCCACTCCAACAATGCAAGGGGAACTTCCCACTCAACCGTAGCAACGTAATGTTATGAAAGCCATAAACCTTCCACTCGCTACTAGTTTTGAAAACCACATAAAGAGAAGACCTTTCTTCAGAACCAAAAGCCCAAACAAGCTCTCACAACCACAAGCGGTTGAGTCTACACACACTCATCCAACAAATACGACTTCGGAGCTCCCTTCAAACCAACAATAGAGCTTAATGCATACCGTTATGTTAACACATACCGTTACCAACTGGATCAAGGTAGGCCACCTTCCTAGGAAACTCTCTGACCCTGGAAGTCCCTTAATCTACCTCCAAGTCACCAAGAATGAACCACATAAGGCTCTTCTTAACACAAGTTCTGGAGTCAACTTAATCTCACGAGAAATGTATCAAGCCTAGAACCTACCCCAACTCAAGAAGAGAAATATTCAACTAGAGCTAGCTAACTAGTCCATCACCATTCCCTTGGAATTGGTAAAGGACATCATTACCATTGTGTGTGGTTGGTCATACCTAGTTGATTTACTGATGATAGAAGTCAACAGTAACAATTATAATGGGAAGAGCATGGCTGAGTATAGTAGATGCATGCCTAGGAATTCGTGATCTTTCCTTGGAAATATCTAATGTAAATACTTATGGAAAGATCGAGAAGAAGAAATTTCCATGCATCACATACAGTGACTCAGAGGGTGATGACATGCAGGAATGCTCAGCATCTCTTCCATGTAACCGATATGCCCTAGAAACACAAATACAATGGTGCCTGTATGTAGCAACCACACAACAAGTGGATATCCCATGGTTGATAGCTAATCGAAAGCGAAATTGACCAACATGCATGGAATGAACTAGGGAAATAACTCACGCTTGTAACAAAATCATAGATACATTGGAATATGAGCGTCGCCAACTTCCACCCCTGAATCTAAGAACATCGATCGAGAGAAGTTGGACACTTCTAAGAAATTCAAATAGGCGCTCATTATTTTGGATCTCTCCCTTTCAATTTAGTCATGGGGGAGATGGCCACCTATGCTAATCATTTGGAGCCCTCAGTTCTTTTAAGTTTTTGTTTTACAAGTTTTTGTTTTACACATTTTTGTTTTACATATTTCTTTAACTTTTCTTGTTTTTGTTTTATAACATTGTCGTAATTTTTCATTTCTTTGTATATGTGTGTTATCCATCTTGTCAAGTTTGTCATTTAATAAGTGTTCCTCATGATCATATGACTTATTTTCTATTGGTTGCTAATGTTTGGTTTTTACCTTTAAGTTATGATGTTGATACTAAGGTATGGTTCTTTTGATATGACAAGCAATGAGTCCAATTCATCCATTCATCTATAAAATTCTATGGTCTCTTTTGGATTGGAACTGTACAATCCCTTTCTTCAAAATAATAAGAAATTTAAATGAATCGGTGATTGGGCATTTCTCAAACTAAGGAAGGACTCAAGGATTGAAAAGGGTGTGACTTCAAGGGAACTTGATGCATTTATGTTGGCCATTCTCTTGGGTGCTTGGATGTTTTCTTCTTGAGTTTTCTTACCATTTCGATGTTACCCAATTATTGGGAAGTTGAGCAAATAAAATAACAAAGTCTTTGCATGGTGTGGTTCTCACGCAAAAAAAAAAAAAAAATAGTGAGAATTCAAAGCACACCCCTTAGATGAAATAATCATTTGGGCTACAAGCACTAGTTATGAAACTAAAATAAACATGTTTCCTCTAACTAAGGCCCTTCTCGCTTTCCATTCTCTCCTCCTTTGTTTCATAGGAATGGTAGTGCCTCTTGGGTGAAGGCATTCTTGTTACTCCAAGTGGATGGATTGGCCAAATGCATTGATGCGAAGTCACTAACTGTGGTTTGTTTGAGGCCAGACTTGGAATGGGATCTACTAAGTCACATTAATTATGAAACACATAAGGGGATGTACACCACCTTGTTCTTCAGATTCCATTCCATTCTCTTCTTTCCATCATTCTTCCTCCATTGTTCACCTCATTGCCGGTTGTATCATTAGTGTATATCTTGGTTGACGCATTGTTTTCTATTTGGTAAATTCTTGTGGTTAAGACTTTAACTCTTGTTCCAATTTACATTCCTAGAGCCTACTTTCCATCATTTAAACATGATTAATTCTATTACTTAGACTTATTATTTCTCATTGATTCTCCTATTATTCCTAGTTAATGAATGGTAAGCTAAGTTCATATTTGATTAGAAGTATATGTTTCTTTGTATCATGATCATTGACTTATTGAGGGTTATGTCAATTCAAAGATTATTTATGATCATGAGTTAAACATTTAGCATCTATTTTGTAGAGGTGCTCTTAAAAGGTTAAAAAAGAATACTTTTGTAGAAACATGCTTAATCATAAATTGGGGTGGGAGACCACAACTTAATCATGACTTGTAGGATAGTGGATTTTCTTAAAATAGAGACTAAAAATATGAATGAATACTACAGGTTTGACCACAACCTCACCACAACCCATGAGAGGAGACAACAACTCATGGTCAATAGCAACAATCTCACCACAACTCATGGGTTCAACAAAAAATCTAAGAAGATCAGAAAATATCTGAAAATGACCTCTAAATAAATGAAAAATGACAAGGAATGTTGGGAACACCATAGTAATGACTTGGAAAACATAATCATGTCTTACATGTAGAGAAAAGTAACAAACAAGTTGATAATATAGAAAATGATCCAAAACCTAGGTGAAACGTTCAAAAACTTGTAAAATAATAATGACTCAAAATCTAACAAAATGATCCAAACCTAATTAGCTTTGGAACCAAATGAACATAATGACATTAAGATATGATTCTAATGTACAATACCTAATCCCCAAATAGTTAATATGATAATTTCTTATAAAAAAACTCTTTTCTCAAAAATGACAAAAAATAATAAAATTTTACTGTGGGAAGAAAGAGAGAATTAAACTTAGAAATTAGATGATTCTTTACATTTAAATTAAGATCTAATCCCAATTGAGTTTGTACACAAATACAAAAGAATTCAAAAAAATTTAAATTATGTTAAAATGTATAAAACCTAAGAATTGGAAAAAAAAAACATAAGAATATGTTAAGGTAACTCACCTAGAAAATAGAAGTGTAATCAATAAGTGATACATGAGCTTATTCATGCATTTTTGCATAACCATGCACATGAACCAGAAAAACTCTGTAAAACTGCCACAAGCCTTCAATCTAGTAGTACTTCCACATCCAAGAAAATAGATGTCAAAATTCTGAAAGAATGAATTCTAGGATTTTTATGAAAAACTATTGAAAAATCACATGGATCAATTCAAACTAATTTTTAAAAATGAAAATACAATTAAATAAATCTATTATAAAATCTTTTGTAACTTATGGAACCTCCCACAAAGCCAAAAAGTTATGTTAGAAATATTTAAATTAAAATAGCACATGCTCCAATTATTTTAGTTAATAAAAATAATATCATGCTTACACAAAATCTACCCATGCCATCACATGTCTCATATGCCCATACTGTAGCCTTCATGAAAGCCTACCAAACCCATCCACTATGGTAGTGCATACTAGCTAAAGAAATCTACAATTAAATAATGCAAGGAATTAAATATACATGTACAAGAAACATAAATCTAGAAATCTAAACTAACTAATAAGCATGACTTAATGAAATATCATAAGATTGAAAGCATAAATAAGCACAAAGAATATGATAGAAGTACCAACCTAGGCATCCAAAAATAGGGGGTTTTATAGCATTTATGCCTCAGAGGTAATCTAGTGCTACCATCATCATTAGGCCTAAATCCAATTAAAAAGGATGGCCAAGTCCCTTTCTATCTTGCTTTAACTAACATTTGTTACTTACCATTATCAACTCCATAACTTCATGCTAGTAGAACTTCTAAGTTACTGATATAATTACCTCAAGTAAAATCCCCAAAAGATCCTCCAAAAGATACGATCATTGTTATAATAAGTCCATTAAAGGTCTTACTTATAACAATTATAAATTCTTGTTATGGAATAACACCATTTGGAAATGGGGATGTCACAAACTACCCCCTAGCATTCATTAGTCCTTAACCAAGCTTGCATAAGATCTTTCTTCATGCTCTAATGACTTGATATCTTATTTAAAATGGAGTTAAATATTTTTCTACTTTATCTATAAATGAAAATATAAGTGAGCAAGATATTTAAGAAAAAATAAATCTTTCATGTCAAAAAATTACATTAAATATCTTGAAAATTACAAGAGTAAATTAATAGTCTAACAACTAACAATCACAAGTTCTAACTAGAGTTACACTATGTACATCTTATGTCTCTAGTTTCCCATGTGAAGTTAGGGAAAATCCTTGTTTAAAACTTGGATTACTTAATGATGAGTGGCAAGTTACCCCTACGCCCAACCATACAAATCACAAAGCATTTACATGTGACTTACTTGAACTTTGTGGACTTTATCATTTCCAGTGCACTAGCCCTTTAGGAAGTGAATCTAGCCTTATGGTTAATCACTTTCCTCCTAATTATACTTGTGATGTTCGTTGGTATGGTTAAGTGTAATTGAGGTATCCAATTTTTATCATTTTGTATTTTATATTGTGGGTGCTCAAAATGTAGATTAAAAGGAGTTTAATTAACTAATCTTAACATAAGCATTCGTTCTCACTTTTTGTACATATCCTGAACCCATGTATCCACTGTTGGGTGATCAAACGTTATGCTACTGGGTGTACCAAGAAATAATACTGCTGGGATTACCAACTGAATATGTGTTATGCTTGAAGCTATCATACTTATGTATTTAACCTATCTAGCTTAGTAATTCTCATTAACTAAATTGTTGGGAAATAATTGTGAAATAATTGAAAATAATTAACAAATAATTGAAAACACTGAATGCATAAATAAGAGAGTCAATCTATCTAAAGTGCTGCAAGATTTATCAGAAAGCTTGTCTTTATTGCCACACACATTATCATGCTCAAGTACACAATGCTCGAATAAAGAAACGTACACTCAATGACTCCTACTGTGGGCACTCGAGGGAAAAAATTCTAACTTTCAAATGGAAAAAATGCAAGATCTTCGCTAGTAGAAACACCCATTCTACAAGCTCCTGACTAGTCCAAACCATTTCATATCATGACTGACGCGTCCAACTATGCTTTAGGAGTTGTACTTACATAATTAAATGACCAGAAGCATCCTTATTACATCCACCGTGCAAGTAGAAGTATCACTGGTGCACAAATTAACTACACTACCATAGAGAAAGAATTAATGGCTGTAGTGTTTTCACTAGAAAAGTTTAGATACTATGTATTGGGATATAAAGTATATATATATACAGATCATAGTGCAATCTGGTTCTTCATGAATAAGCCAATTGTAATCCCTCATATCATACAATGGCTTGTAATCTTACAAGAGTTTGATTTAACGATGATCAATCACAAGGGAACCGAGAATGTAGTTGCTGATCATTTATCTTGATTGCGATGGGACAATAAAGAGGATGACTATCCAATTTTTGATCATTTTCCTAATGAATTCCTCTTTGCTAGTGTAGTGAATAATCAATCACCCATAGAGACAAACTGGTATAATAGCATTCTTACCTATCTCCTCACCCAACAAACACCACAAGAGTTAAACCTTAAGAAGAAACAACAGTTTCTTCACCAAGCCAAGTACTTCATGGAAATCAATGGGCAACTTTACAAAGTGTGTCCCGATGGCTTGGTTCGATGATGTGTTCTCAATATAGATCAACTGCGAGTTCTCCAAGATGCTCATGAGGGTCCTTGTGGGGGTCATTACATTGGAAGACGAAAAACCATAAAGATCCTACTTGTAGGATATTATTGGCCTACATTATTTCGGGATGACCATCATTTTTCCCAATCTTGTGAGCATTGTCAATGTGATGGGGGAATGACTGCTACAATGGAGAATCCACAGCAATGGATTCAACCATTAGAACCCTTCAACATTTGGGGAATTTCTTTTATGGGGTCGATTACACCAATGTCCAATGGAAATGCTTATATTATTATTTCCATTTATTGCCTAACAAAATGGACTGAAGTAGCTACTGTTAAAGATTGTACATCATCTACAACTGCACGATTTGTTCAACAACAAATCATAAATAGGTTTGGTGTGCCGCATGCACTTATTTCAGACAATGGTACATACTTCACAAGTGTAACTTTTTAGAAATTAATGCAACACTTAGGGGTTGAGCATAAATTTACTACACCATACCACCCCCAAGCAAATGGCCAAGCAGAAGTCACCAACAGGGAGATTACAAAGATATTGACAAGAACCATTAGCAAGTTTAGGCGAGACTAGAGCACTAAACTGAATGATGCTCTTTGGGCATACTGCTTCACATGGAAACTCCCTATAGGCTACTCTCCCTATGAGTTAGTGTATGGTAAATTACCAATGCTTCCCATTCAAACTGAGCTTCGTACACTATCCATGGCATGTGACCTCATCCTTGACCTTGATCTAGCATAGAAACAACGATTAGTAACCCTTAACTTGCTAGATGAAAATCAATTAGCTACCCTGTCATCTAATGAATTGCACAAGGCCTTCAATAAACAATGTCATGACCTAAGAATTAGGAAAGTTAAATATCAGCTAGGAGATAAGGTTCTCTACTGGAATCCCACACATGTGCCACAACATACTAAATTTCAAACACTGTGGGAAGGACCTTATATTATTTATGCAACTTTTCCTTCAAGGGCCATGACAATATACAAACCTGAGAGCCTGGATAAGAAACTTTTGATCAACGTGCAACAAACCAAGCCTTTCTAGGAGCTTAGGACAACCAGTACACATGCTACCTCTCTTGATGGATAACCCTACTCACTATTTCAGATCTCCTCTTTCCAACTTAGTCGTAGGGGAGATGGCCACCTATGCTAAACATTTTAGGCCCTCAATTCTTTTTGAATTTTTGTTTTAAACATTTTTGTTTTACACATTTTTCCAACTTTTCTTATTTTTCTTTTACACCATCATTCATGTTTTTACTATTTCTTTGTTTACTTGATTTACTTTTATTTGTCATCCAATAAGTGCTCATAATGGTGGATTGCATTATATCATATTGATTGCTAACGTTTGGTTTTTCCCTTTGAATTATGATGCTAATATTAAGGTATGGTTCTTTTGGTGAAACAGGCAATGAGTCCATGTTGTCCACTCATCCATACAACTCTATGCTCTCCTTTGGCTTGGAACTATACAATGCCCTTTTTCTAAGTAAATTTATTAATGAATTGGTGGCTTGGTACTCTTCAAACCAAGGAAAGACTCAAAGGATGAAAATGGTGTGACTTCAAGGGGATTTGATGCATTTGTGTTAGCCATTCTCTTGGGTGCTTGTTTCTTGGGTTTTTCACCATTCTAACATTGTTCAAAAATGAAGAAGCCAAGTGAATAAAAATAAGTCTTTGCATGGTGTGGTTCCCATGCAAGAAAAAAAAAAGAGAAAAAGGTGATAATTCAAAGCACACCCCTTAGACATAATAAAGCAATATGGGCTACAAACATTGGTTATGGCACTAGAAAGATATGTTACCCATGCTTGAAGGTTCCCTCTATCTAAGGCCCTTTCTTTCTTCCTGTTTCTCCATCTCACTCTCCTTGGGATGGTGGTCACTCTTTGTGGAATCATTCTTGTTACCTCAAGAGGATGGATTGGCCAAGTGTATTGATGTGAGGTCACTAAATGTGGTTGGTTTGAGTCTAGATTTGGAATGAGTTCTACTTAGTTATCTTAACCATAAAATACACAAGGGGCTTTACACAACCTTGTTCTTGGGATTCCATCCATTCTCTCCTCTCCATCTTTCTTCCTATTTTCCAACTCATTGCTGGTTTTATCATTAGTCTATTCTAGGTTGCTGCATTATTTTTATTTGGTGAATTCTTGTGTGTAAGTTTTTAACTCTTGCTTCCAAATGACATTCCTAGAGCCTATGGACTCTTTGGTTTGTGGGTTTGTCAAGGCATAAAGGGCATGAGCCTACTTTGGGGAGGACCCACTGGCATTCCTTTTTGGTGCAATTGTTAAGTTCTTTTCCTTAAACATTTCCTACAATCAATCATCTCTTGTTTCATCCCCATCCATGACATCCATTTTATTGGCATTATCATTGTTATTTTTTCCCATCTTTCTTGTTCCTCATATTTTTCCATCTTATAGCTACTAGAGGTTCGCTCTTAGTCGTGGGGGCCCTGGCATAAATTTTTTAATTTTCTCTATTTTACTATTCACCTAACCCCTACACCTTGGGTAGTCACCTGTGATAAATCTCTGAACCAATTTCTACCATAACCACAACTCAGCTAATGTGCTTTATCTATCCTTGCTCATTTGTGACGATGTTGTGTGTGCAGATGGCGATCATACAAATAATGGACTGGGCTTGGAGGAAGCACTCAAGATGGATCGAAACTAGAGCATTTATGAAAGGAGCAAGTTTGGTGGCGTGGCTATGGATAAACAATGGAAGTTGCAATCTTAGCATTGGTGGCAACATGCTTCATTTTATTTCTTTCTCTTTCTCTACAAGATATCAAATAAAGGCTTGGATGTCATTTATGTACAAGTGTTCACCACAATGGTCATGAACACTAATGTTGTAATATGCTTATTGATCCGTTCATTGTGCACGTTGAGTCTGTCATCCCATTCCACTGTCAGTTGTCAGTTAGTCAATAATCCCATACCTTCCCAATATTTTGTAAAGAACTTGTTTCTCTTCTTCTATACTCAAGCACAAGTTTTCATTCAGTCATGGGGGTATGATAAGAGCGGTTACTCTAGTGGTTACTCTATCAGTTATTCTAATTATTAGAGCAGTTTTTGTAGCAATTACTCTAGCAGTTACTCTAATTATTAAAGTGGTTACTCTAGTAGTTATTCTAATTATTAGAGTGGTTACTCTAATGGTTACTTTAGCAATTATTCTAATTATTAGAGAAGTTACTCTAATTATTAGAGTAGTTGCTCCCAAGCCTATAAATACAGTGCCCAGGCGCACAATTGGGAGAAAGCCTTTTAGTAGTCAAGTAGCAAAACTCTTATAGTTTGTTTGAAAGTTAGAGTATTTTCCAAGTGCCCGCAGTAGGAGGTCGAAGTGTGGATAGATCTTTTTCAAGCATTGATGTACTTAAGCACACCATTGTATTGGCAATAAAGATGAGCTCTTTGATTCATCCTTGCAGCACTTGAAATTTGTTTTCTTACACATTTCTTTTATTTTATTTTCTTATGCATTTATTTTATTTTATTTTATTTTATGCACTTTACATTTATGTTATTAGCACAATAATTCATTTTAATCAATTAAGCAAATTGTTAAATTACACAAGCATGACCACTTCGAGCATGTGTGTAATGCTTGGTAACCCAATAACGATCAGCATTTGGTAATCCCAACAATGTTGCATTGGTTCAAGATGTGTACAACAAGTGGGAATGGATGAGGGTGTTAGAATTAGTTAGAACTTAATGAGTAGTTAAGTTAAATTAGTCACTTAGTTACCTCTCTCCTTCCCTACTAGTGCAAGACATAAAAACATAAAAGCTATAAAAATCATATGCCTCAAGCTTACTTAACCATACAATCATGACATACAGGTAAGCTTGGGAAGACAATGATCAACCAACCTATCCTTG
>MNCI01002748.1:320660-394142 GCA_015680685.1 Gnetum montanum | reverse complement strand
GTTTGCAACATGGTATGAAGTTGTTAGCTAGAGTCTTTATTTGAGTTCCTTGTACCTAGACACATTGCATGACAGTAGCAAAGATCAAGACTATTTTATTCCATTACAACACTCTAACTTAGCTTAATATATCTTTACTTATACTTTAATTTTCTTATCCATTTAATTCATGTGTATTTAGCTAATTATTTACATCTTCATGCATATTAAATACACAGAATGAGTACAACTAAGTTCAAGCATAAATATGTTAATATTTGGTATCCCAAAAGTGTGCCACTTGGTATGCCTAGCAAGGGACACTTGGTAATCCAATAATGATAATGTAAGTTTGGAATGGCTACTTATTGCTTAAGCTAGAATAGATTGAAATCTTGCATTTAGATTAGATATATTATATTTTTAATATTTTAATAATATTTTACTATAGTCTAATTAACATCAACATCAAATAACTTGGTCCTACTTAACCATATGCACAAAGAGCCCCACAAGGATAATTAGAAGGACAATGACATGTAATCAACAATTAACCATCTAGATACTTTGTTATTCAAGTCCATGGATTATGATCAAGTCACCTTTGTATGCTCATGATTTGTAACTGTTAAACTATAAATTGTGGCTCAATCAATTATTTTGTTTTCTAGTAGGTATCATGTAGGTAAGAGATTGCTAATTAGAGTTACCCTTATGACACCTTTACATTTTAGTTAAGTTCTACCAAAGTGTTGTGTTGGCTATATATCTAGGTACATATAGTCAAAATATTTTGGGTTTTGACAAGAACAATAAATGATGGAACTTAAAAGAATGACTATATGTATAACCCAAGATAAATAGCTAACATGATTACTTCTAAAATCATTATTATAAAGAAATATAATAATGCCTCAAGTGTGATTTGAATTGACAATCTCTTATCCTTCAAGGTAATGAGCTAGCTACTGAAGGCATTGGTTAGGTAGAGTATTAAGTTTTTTGAAAAGAGATGACTATATATATACCTTGAACATATAGTCAACACCAAAATTTTGTAGAACTTAAGTGCATAGTCACTAGAAATTTCAACTTGATCTACAATTTTAGAATTTCTAAGTTAAAAAATGTGAAATAGTAAGTTGAAAATATGATTTTTCATCATAGTGGGGGGAGGTGTGGTAAAGAACAAGTGTCAAACCCTAAAAAAATATTAGTAATGAGCAAAGAAAATTCAAAGTACATCATAAGATTGCAACTAGATAGACATCATTAAAAAAATATGGAAAGAAAAAACTTTTTGATTTTAGGATTATTTACTCAAGTGTACAACCTTATAACTAATACTTTGAAAAAATAAGTTCAAAAATTAATTATTAGTAGGAAGGAGTATCCCAATTCTTACAAAATTTACATCACTTTCAACATCCATAATTGAACTTAAAATAGTAAAAGGATTCAAGGTATAGAGCTATGGCTTACCAATATTTGTATCAAAGTAAGAAAGTGGTGGCACTTGTGGAATATCTTCATCTCATTGCTTGTTATTAATCTTATGTAAATAATCTTTGCTATTAACTATAACCTTCTTGTCAAATACTAATTTTAGTCTTTGAGTTAATAGTATTCTTGTTAAATAAGGAAAATCTTGCCTTACGAGCTATTTGTCTAATCTACTTAACACTTTCTCTAGTACTAGTAAAATTATAAATAGGAGCTTCTGTCTCTTATGGGTTTTTTATTATCATTTAATAATTTTTGTTATTGACATTAACTTGATTTTTCGTATCTTCAATGCATATTGATTTTTTTTCTATATTCAACTTCAACATGTTTTTCTTTTCTTTAAAATCTATTTTCTTGAGTAAAAATGAACAATCATCAAATAAATGTTTTTCATAATGGCAAAAGTTGCAAGAATTAGAAAGATTATAATATGTAACTAGTTGAATATAAGTCTTTCCTCTTGCTTGTAATACCAATTTTTTATAATTAGAAAGATTAATTTCAACAAAAAAATATCTATGAAAAATAAAATTTACAGAAATAGACTCTATATGCTTAATGGTATTGAGAAGACTAATAATTTTTTACTCAACTTTCTAAAAAATCAATGGAAGATTATATAACTCAACAAAACATAAAACTTTAGCATATTCTTCATATTGGACATCAAAATCTAGAGCCTACTTACAAATGATCAACATTGAATGCATATGTATAAAAGAGCCTATATCTAGGGCATGTTGCACCATTAAATCATCACCTAACTTAACAATTGGAAAAAACAAGAATAATACCTAGGTTGAAGAACTTGAATGTCATGTTTTTTCATCACATTATTTAACCTCAAAATGAAATTTTAATTATGAGATAGGTAATTCAAAATCTAAGTGAACACATATTGTGGTGAAACATGAACAACTAATGACTTATATACATCATCATGAAGAACAAAATAAGGTGTCTTATATCACTATAAGAAGACATCATAACTTTTTTTACTAGCTTATAAAATTCTAGTTTGTGGTACTAGAAATATAAATTATAATTTCTTCTTGGAGAAAAAGGAATTAATATATGTAAATCTTATAAATATTTGGAGGTTTAATTTGCTAGTAATTACAATTGGAATACCCTTATTGCTCAAAGGGTTTTAAGTGACATGCAAGCTCTATTTTCCCTAAGAAATAATTATAACAGAAAACAAATTTTGACATGGGAGATTAAAAGGAAACTTTTTTATAGTTTTGTTCAACTTGTATTATTATATGGGTGTGTTGCATGGAGATTTTCTTTCTCCACACATAATTGGAAAAAATTAGAGCATATTCAACACAAGTTCATTCATGTGAATTTCAAGTGAAAATATAGACTTCCTATGATATCTTACTTTTAGAAGCAAATTTGCTTTCTCTTGAAGTTAAATTCCTTCGTCAATTTATTGCATATACTCAAAAGTTAAGTCACATGGAGGAAGTCAATTATGCTACAGAATTAATGAATTCCATAGAAGAAAATGAATGCTTGCATCAAGGAACCTTATGGCTTTAGTCATAAAATATTGTAATAGAGAATCTTTCTTTAAACAAAAGGTTCTTTTAAAAGACTATAAAAGAAAAAGTCTTGGCTAAAGTTTGGTTGGGAAAAGCATTTTTATTTACATTCTATTAGAGGAGGTTTCTTATCTAGAATTCAAAAGCATCTATTCTAAGCTATTCTTATTTATTTAAGGATTTAATTTACTAGAGCAAGAATGAGCTCCATCATCTCCTTATTGAGATAGGTTGTTGGATTAACTTACCTAGAGACGAACATATTCATAGACTGTGCAAACAAAGCATATAAGATAAAGAAAATATTTTTTGTTTTTCCCATCCATGACTCATATTCGAATGAATTATATTATTAATTATAATCTGCTGATTTTTTTTCTTTCAAATTGACCCTATTGCTTAGGGCAATACATCAATGATATTTTCAAATTTCTTTAAAAATATGTTAAGACTTTATAACCATTTAACAAATTCTATATGATTTCTTGGATGTAATAAAAATTTTTAGTTTCTAGTTTTCAATAAATTTGAATTTTGAGAATCAGCATAAGTTTCTACATCAATAAAAGAAGTAAAAAGTTCAATATTGGTTGAAGAAACTGGGAATAATATAGAATCCTCCAAAGAGGAGTTCTAGAGAAATCATATTCACTGAAGAAATATTAGACTCACTATTAACTTATTTGAAAACATGAATTTTTTACCATTTCTTGCCTTGTTTTGTGTTATATCTAATAACTATGCTTAAGGGGAAGGAGGTGTTAGAACCCACAAAAATAAATAATAATATTTAAAAAAATTAAAGTACATTAAATCATCAAAGAAAGAATCTAAAGAAAAAGCCTAATAGTTTTAGAGATGCCTTTTTAGGTTTTCATCCTTACAACCAATCTTGAAATAACTCCCCTCTGGGGTAGGAAAAAGATTAAGACTTACTCTTAGTCAAAAGCATCATCATGTTTTTTCACTTCTTACTAAAGGATTTCTTGTAAAGAGAAAGAGCAAACTTTCTCTAAACATAAAAGAATACATCAATCAAAAATAAAGAACAAATAGCAACAAGAGTTAAAAGCTTCCCATGCTTGAACCTATAAAACAAAAAACAAAAAAAATTAGTACTATAGAAAACAAATTAATTGTTTACCTTTCATGAGAAACTTTTTTGTTTGAAGTTATAGATGAAAAGAAATATCATTGAGAATCTAGTATTTGACTCCTCAAGAGAGGTAATAGTTATGTGTTTATTACTAAAAAATAAATGCACACTGAGGCTTACAAAAAGAATAGAGAACAAGTGGTTAAAGATATTTCCAAATGTAAAAAACAAAAGTAGATAAAGTAGGTTGATCACTAAGAATAACTTCATTCATGCTTAGTTGAAAGTTGCAAATTTTGGTTGTCCATTTCCAAGTATGCTAAGCAATGGAAAACTAATAAAAGACATGAGAAAATAAATCTTCACTTCTATAGAGAGAACATTGAGGAAAAACATTTATCATGTGTTTAAGATGAGTGGCAATAGAAAGACCTTCAAAAGAAAAGAAATAGAAGAAGAATGATTTGGTAAAAAAATGTTAATAGTCTTAGAATCTTTAATGATGGAATTATTTATATAAAGTGATTCCAGTTTAGGTGATCTTTTCCTTTTAGAAATTTAAAAAATTCCCTATAAGGTTGATTTTCAATTTTTAGCTAATGCATGCAACTTTTAGTGATTGCACTTTTAACTTCAAAAGCATCCCAACATTGTTTAGCATAACATGCTTTAGCCAAGGCCTTTTGAGTTTCAAAATCAAAGGGATTCTAGGCTAAAAGAATTTGCATTCCCTTTAAAAACTCTACAAGATCTTTTTTAACTTGATACTTATGCTTGACAAATTACTTTCCAAATTATCTATCATAATTTCTAACTCTACAAATAGTTTGCCACCATTAATGAATCTAACCAATATCACTAGTAGGCTTTATTTCTACATTTTATGAAGACTCAAAATGTTTTTCCCACTAGGTCCTATGAACATATTTGCATTCATATGAAAAAGCTCATGCTTTGAAAGGATGAATAATTAATATAAAAGAGAAAAATGCCAATAGAAAAATGATTGGACAAAGTAGCATCTATATGCACTTCTACTTTACTTGTAGGCTTCCAAAAGGAAACATTAGAGATGTAAAATCTATCAAATTGAAGATAAATTCTATCATTTCCTTGTTAATAATTACACAAAGCATAATGCTTCTGATTTGAATAAGATAAGAATAAAGAACTAATATTAAAAAGAATTTTTTTTTGAAATTACACCAATTTTCTTTTTCTTAAGAAACATTTCTTTTTCTTTAAAATGTTGTGTATGAGAGAGCTCATCCTAGGTATTTATAGTTTTCATGAGATAATGATAAAGGTTTACTAGTGCCTAAACGTCAATAGAGGTTTTCCAACTTAGTCTAGGTCAATTTTGATCACATTGTTGGCAATAAAGGCTTAACTAAGCTCAGCAAGAGGTGTGTCAATGCCCTTATACTGATGTAGGAGATGCACTAACACAAGGTAGTTAGCACATCCCTGTCCCCCAAATCACACTTCTTACTACTAGTTTTGGGTGAAAGCTAGAACTTGAGGGAACATGTCATAGGAGTCATAGAATCCTTGAATGAAGCTAGAAACATTTTAAGGAACTTAGAACATGTACACAACCTTGAAGTATAACATAGAGAAGCAAGGGTGTAAACTTGGGAGACATAAACTTCAACTGTGCATACTAGGACTAAAAACATAGGGTGCGTGAAACACTTCTTGAATCTAGGGCTTACAATAGGTGATGGGATGCGATATTGTGGTGGCTCGATATGGCATCCCACGTGATATCGCGTCTTCCCCCGCGATATCATGTATGCGATATCGCGGTGCACCGCCAAGTCTATAAATAAGAGGCATCTCTCCCTTGTTTCTAATTCTAAGCCTAGACCTTAGTGAAACTCTGGTAGTTTTACCTCTCCAGAGATAGAATAATTTCCATGTGCCCACAATAGGAACTCCAAAGTGAACGGATCTTTATTCGAGCAAATATTGTACCTGAACACAAGTTTGTGTACAGAAATAAAGACGAACTTCTCGGATAAACCTTGTAGTGCATGGATTAGGCTAATTAGGACTTTATTTATTGTTATTTACTATTTACTATTTAAATGCTTTATTAGTTAATTAAATCTCTCTCAACCCTTCTCCTGTAGTTAAGTGCATTCAGTATGACCGCTTCGAGCACGTGCATTACGCTTGGTGATCCGAGTAACGAATAGTGTTTGGTAACCAAGGTTGCATTGGTTCAGGGTGTGAACGATAAGTGGGAACAGATGTTGATGCTAGGTTAATTAAGGCTTAGTTAGTTAGTTAAAGTTAGTCAATTAGTCTCTTCACCCTTCACCTCATTAGCATAGGAGATAAAACAGAAAAGACATAAAAATCACATACCTCAGACTTGCTTAACCATACAACTGTGACAACTACAAGTAAGTCTGGGAAGACAACGAATGATTAACCTTAAGTGTTCCATGAGGCATGTAGGCACTTAGTCTACAAAGTTCAACCGGATCGCTCGTGTAATGCTCGTATTCGTATGGTTGAGTGTAGGGGTACCTTGCTACTCATCATTGGCGCTGTTGCTAGGGACTAAGTGTTTGTGCACTAAGTAGAACATAGGAAATTATCCACATCATTGGGAGCTTAAACAAACCCTTAGGGTTAATTAAACCAAAAAAAATTATATAACAGTTAATAACACATCGAATAAAATAACAATGTCTTCTTCTCATAAGAGCATTTCACCACCTAGGGATCATACAAGAAATAATTGGCAACATCAAATACATAACCAAAATCCTCCAGTTCCTCAGCAACATCGGGTAGTATATACTCATCATGATGAGTATATACCCAATTATACCTTTATCCTCCATCAGGATGAACAGCTACGATGGAGAGATTTGCAAGGTAACATAGTGTTATCTCCAAATCGGTCAATCCCAAACATGCTCCTCCGTGCTCTTGCACAAATTGGCATGACACAGCTATATGCTGAATACGTTGTAGGAAATTTCGACACAAGGGATTATCATCCCATAGAAGCACAACATTTAAGGGACTTGAGGTAGGAGAGCCACCATACATTGTTGAAGGGCAAAGGGGTCTCACATGTCCTAAGTGAAATCGGAGATGGTGAACCACTTATAACAGGTTCTCTATCTAATGATGTTCCCCCTCCTAATGATGGTGAGAAGGTGGGGTATCAGAACTTATGCTCCACAATTTATAACTTTGGTTCTGATCCCCGTGAACACCAACTATTCATTGAGGGAACAACAACACATGACAAGGATTGGCACTTAGATCGTCATCACGATCGGGGTCGTAGCAGCCAAAGAGAAGGTAAGAAGCATCATCATGGTGATGGTTCTCCTTCTTCTTCCCCTTCATCACATCACTCACCCTCTCCTTTCACATCTAGATGCAGCCACCAAGAGCATAACGGTGAGGATAAAGGTAAACAAGATGAGAGACCTCGATGCAAAGGTCGAGAGAGAGAACAAGTGGCAGAAACTAAAGTTGTTTCCTAGGATACTCATAAAGGAAGCAGAGAGTTGGTACTAGTCCTTAGAAATGGAAACCATTAGGAGATGGAGTACGATGTTAGAGTTGTTCAACAATAAATACCAAACGTACTCTAGAGTGTCTAACTTGCATAAGCAGATCCAAGGATGGAAGCAAGGTACTCATGAATCCTTGGATGCTTCCATGGGCCAATACTATGCATTGCTACATCTTTGCCTGGGCCATGGTTATGCACAACGGGATCAACTTCGCCACCTCATAGATGGGCTAAGACATGATACTAGGAGAACCTTGGGACTTATTCCCAAGGGATATTATCTGAGCTTAGATCCCATGAAGTTCATCAATTGTTGGAGCAAGTAGCCAAAGAAAAAGGGGAGCTACGAAAAAGAGAAAGCGCGAAAGAATATAACTGCGACCCCTCCCTTCGAAAGAAGGGAGTGAGATTTTGTGAAAGAGGATGAGTCACCACTTGAAGAGTTGGTAAATAGAAAAACCTTGTCACTCCAAAAGTTAACAACCGAAGTGTTGGCTAAGGTGGATCAATTGTGGGATTCCTTAGACTCTAGACTTGAAACTGTCCTAAAAATCATAGAGGAGTCTAAGGAGGAACGAAGTAGTGACCAAGACAAGAAAAAGTGGAGAGATTCAGGCCATGCATGTAACAATGGTAAGGGAAAAATTACTATCTCCAATGAGGTTGTGGACTCAGACACAGATAATGATGGTGGATGTGAGATTTGCCAATATGACCATCCTAAGGGATGTTGTCCAATCATCTCACATCTACAAGATTCTGGGGTGTATGCACTTAACCTAAGACTTAACCAACGGTAAACACCTCGAAGGTTACCTTATCCCCAAGGTAACCCGAGATAGTTCCACCAACTGTTAACGTACTATCCAAGTGGAACTCCACCACAAACCATCGGGCAACATCAGCAGTGGCAACACCCATAGTCATGGGGGATGCCACCGCCCAGACAAAAATACCCTTACCGGCAACCAGATCCTTATGGCTATTACGTGCAATAGCTGGTTTCTCCAAGTGACTCTATGGATCATGCAACTCCATAATGGCGCTACCAAGTTCGAGAGTATTTTAGGACTCCTTCTCTGGGAGATGCTCCACATCAATACCATCCTCCAAATCCATCCGCCACTCTTCCACCAGTAGTTCCACTACCACCAGCTCCAACAATGCAAAGGGAACTCCCCACTTAACCACAGCAACGTAATGCTACGAGAGCCATAAACATTCAACCCGCTGCTAGTTTTGACAACCGCAAGAAGAGAAGACCTTTCTTCAGAACCAAAAGCCCAGACAAGCTCTCACAACAACAAGCGGTTGAGTCTATGCATGCTCCTCCAACATACAAGGCTTCGGGGCTCCCTCCAGTCCAACAACAGAGCTTAATGCATACAGTTATGTTAACACATACCATTACTGACTGGATCAAGGTAGGCCACCTTCCAAGGAAACTCTCTGATCCTGGAAGTTCTTTAATCTACCTCCAAGTCATCGGGAACAAACCACATAAGGCTCTTCTTGACTCAGGTTTCGGAGTCAACTTAATATCACGAGAAATGTATCAAGCCTGGAACCTGCCCCAACTCAAGAAGAGCAATATTCAACTAGAGCTGGCTGACTAGTCCATCACCATTCCCTTGGGATTGGTGGAGGACATCATTACCACCATGTGTGGTTGGTCATGCCCAATTAATTTCCTAGTGATAGAAGTCAACAGTAACAATGGGGGCTTTCCAATTATAATGGGAAGGGCATGGCTGAGTATAGTAGATGCGTACCTAGGGATCCACGATCTTTCCTTGGAGATATCTAAGGTAAACATTTATGGAAAGATCGAGAAGAAGAAAGTTCCATGCATCACATACAATGACTCAGAGGGTGAGGACATGGAGGAATGCTCAACATCTCTTCAATGCAACTGGTGTGCCCTAGAAACACAAATACAAAGGTGCTTGTATGTAGCAACCACACAAGTAGTGGACACCTCATGGTTGACAGCTAATCGAAAGAGCAACCGACCAACATGCATGGAACAAACTGGGAGAACAACTCATGTTAACAATGAAGGCATAGATACGTTGGAGTATGAGTGTCGCCGACTTCCACCCCTTAATCTAAGAACACCAGTCGAGAGAAGTTGGTGAAAAATTCAAATAGGCATTCATTATTTTGGATCTCTCTCTCTCCATTCAGTCATGGGGGAGACGGCCACCTATGCTGATCATTGGAGGCCCTAAGTTCTTTTAAGTTTTGGTTTTACACATTTTTGTTTTGCACATTTTTGTTTTACAAATTTCTTTAACTTTTCTTGTTTTTGTTTTACAACATAGTTATACTTTTTCATTTTTTGTGTGTGTTTGTGTGTGTGTTATCCATGTTGTAAGTTTGTCACCCAATAAGTGTTCTTTATGATGGTATGAACTATTTTCCTATTGATTACTAATGTTTGGGTTTTACTTTTAAGTTATGATGTTGATACTAAGGTATGTTTCTTTTGATATGATAGGCAATGAGTCCATTTCATCCATTCATTCACAAAATTCTATGGTCTCTCTTGGCTTGGAACTGTACAGTCCCTTCCTTCAAAATAATAAGAACTTTAAACGAATCGGTGACTGGGCATTTCTCAAACTAATGAAGGACTCAAGGGTTGAAAAGGGTGTGACTTCAAGGGAACTTGATGCATTTGTGTTGGCCATTCTCTCGGGTGCTTGAATGTTTTCTTCTTGAGTTTTCTTACACTTTCGACATTACCCAATTATCAGGAAGCTGAGTCAATAAAAATAAGAAGTCTTTGCATGGTGTGGTTCTCACGCATAAACACATAAAACAACAAAAAAAAAAAAAACAAAAAGAAAGAAAGAAAAAAGTGAGAATTCAAAGCACACCCCTTAGACAAAATAATCCCTTGGGCTACAAGCACTGGTTATGGAACTAAAATAAAAATGTTTCCTTTAACTAAGGCCCTCCTCGCTTCCCATTCTCTCCTCCTTCGTTTCGTCAGAATTGTGGTGGCTCTGGGGTGACAGCATTCTTGTTATTCAAGTGGATGGATTTGCCAAATGCATTAATGCAAAGTCACTGGATGTGGTTTGTTTGAGGCTAAAGTTGGAATGGGATCTACCAAGTCACAATAATCATTAAACACACAAGGGGCTGTACACCACCTTGTTCTTGAGATTCCATTCCATCCTCTTCTTTCCATCCTTCTTTCCCCATCTATCACCTCATTGCCAGTTGTATCATTAGTGTATATCTTGGTGGATACATTGTTTTCTTTTTGGTAAATTCTTGCGGTTAAGACTTTAACTCTTGTTCCAAAGGACATTCCCAAAGCCTATGAACTCTTTGAATGTGGGTTTGTCAGGGCATTAAGAGCATGAGCTTGCTTTGGGGAGGATCCATTGGCATTCCTATTTGGTGCATCAGTTAAATTCTTTCCCTTAACATTTTTGCAATCTACCTTATTTTGTTCATTTCCATCTTGACATCCACTTCATCGACATTATAGTTGTCTATTTTTCTCCATATTTCTTATTCTTTTTCTTTTTCTCCATTCTATCACTACCAGTAGTTTGCTCTTAGTCATGGGGGTCCTGGTCCAATTTTTTCGATTTTCTCCTAACCCCTACACCTTCAGTAGTCACCATGATTATATCTCCAGATCCACAATCAGCCATACCACAACTTAGCCAATGGATCTTTCACTGAGGCAAGGTATCAACTGCATTGAAATTCATTTACCCTTGCTAATATTAGACTGTGTTGTGTGTGCAGGTGGCAATCATGCAACAATGGATTAGATCTAGAGGAAACACTTGGAATGGATTGGTGCTAAAGCAACTATGCAAGGAACGAGATCAATGGTGCGCTTATGGATGGACAACAAAAGGTGCAATCTTGGCATTGGTAGCAGCAGACTTCTTTTCTCTTCTCTCTTCTCTCTCAGCTGCCAAATGAGGCTTGATGTCAAATGTATAAGGTGTTCACCCCTGTTGTCATGAACACCAGTTTTATCTTGTCTTGTAATGATGATCCGTTCACATGTCATCCCATTCACCATTAGTTCCATCCAGTCAATAATCCCATACCTTCGCGATATTATTGTAAGGAACTCGAGGATGAGTTTTTATTTAGTCATGGGGGTATGATGGGATGCAATATTGCATGGGCTATGATATCGTGTATGCGATATCGCGGTGCACCGCCAAGTCTATAAATAAGAGGCATCTCTCCCTTGTTTCTAATTCTAGGCCTAGACCTTAGCGAAACTCTGGCAGTTTTACCTTTCCAGAGATAGAATAGTTTCCATGTGCCCACAATAGGAACTCCAAAGTGAACGGATCTTTATTCGAGCANAATCTCTCTCAATCCTTCTCCTGTAGTTAAGTGCATTCAGTATGACCGCTTCGAGCACGTGCGTTACACTTGGTGATCTGAGTAACGAATAGCGTTTGGTAACCAAGGTTGCATTGGTTCAGGGTGTGAATGGTAAGTGGGAACAGATGTTGATGCTAGCTTAATTAAGGCTTAGTTAGTTAGTTAAAGTTAGTCAATTAGTATCTTCACCCTTCACCTCATTAGCATAGGAGATAAAACAGAAAAGACATAAAAATCACATACCTCAGACTTACTTAAACATACAACCGTGACAACTACAAGTCTGGGAAGACAACGAATGATTAACCTTAAGTATTCCATGAGGCATGTAGGCACTTAGTTTGTGTAGTTTGACCGGATCACGCATGTAACGCTCGTATTCGTATGGTTGAGTGTAGGGGTACCTCACCACTCATCAATAGGCATACAAAATGTCACTACATGTTTCATTAGCATTAGAAAAAACAATGTAGTTTTAAAATTTCTTTTGCTAACAAAACTAATGTCATGCAATGAAATCTTAATTTCTTGTAGGAGAAAAAATCTAGAGATAAATGTCAATTTGAAAGATACTCGATAATCTTTGCTCATGTCATATAAGAAAGGCCTTGAACACTCCATGATAAAACTAACATTAATATGTGGTGAAGGAGGCCCCCTATCCTTTATTTTTCAAGTTCAACATTTATCTCTCAATTCATGTCACTAATAAGTGGAAAAACATTATCCCATTAAAAAAAGTTTAGAATAGTAGTAGAATTAGAGAGATAAGGAGATATCTTTGGGGTTATTAAATTAAAAGTGGTGTTTGTAGGCCTCTTCTTTTTGTGTTGCATTAGGTGAAATCCATCTACATCAGTATTTTCATTCCTAATTCATGCTAAAAATTTCTTTTTTTCTAAAGAGGAATTCTTTTTAGATATCAAGACTTTACTAGTACTTTTAAAATTAAAAAAAAATTGGCAAAAGGTTAAAATGAAGATGATTTCATTTGTGTCGATTAAAAACTACCATTATTTGTCTTTTCTGAAATTTATTGTTTCTGTTCTCCATGAACAACTTTTTTATTGAATATGATAGTAACATGGCCTTTACAATGATAATAGCTGCAACATTCTCGCAAATTATAATATGTAATTTTTAAGGGAAAAACATTGATAACTAGAATTAAGTTTTAATTATTTATTTTGCTATAAATTAATCTCTACAAAATAACGTGTGCATTGCACACTATTTAGTAATGTTTTTTACTCTATCTTCAAGATTGTGCCAATGTTGCCAACAATTTTGCTTTCAACACTTTGAAAAATACAAGGAATATTTTCTAATTCAATCTAGCAAAGAGTAAGTAGAAGAATAAGGATCACAATCCACTTTCCATTTTTAAGAAATAGAAGTATCACACTATCCATAAAAAGCTTTAAGATCCAATGATTTCTCAACCATTTTAGAACTTATTAATTTCAGTGTTTAAGAATAGTTTGAATCATTGATGTAAAATTCTAATTTAGGGGAATAAATCCAATAATCTATAGAAATATGTATCATGAAGTGATATCTTTTGAGAACGATTCATATAAATCCTTAGGTAAAACAAAATCAAAAACTTTAGAATTCTTTATAGTCTATGAGATATTAGTATTTTCTAAAACTCTTTGAGATTGACAAACCATTGAGAGAAAATTATGTATACCAACCATTTACACTTCTGATAACTATGCTTAAGTGTGATTTGGACTTGCAACATCTTTCCACCAATACTTAGACAAGATGATAACAAAACCTAAGATGGAATAAGCATAATAGGCATGTAACATTACAAGATCTATTTTTACCTTAAGATTGATAATTCATTTTAACTTTAGAGACTTTCACACATCCATAAACCCTCTAGGTGACCCACCCTACATGAGCATTCCGGCTCTCAATGATGATCCTTTTTAACCCATCAAGAGCATGTAACTCAATATCTATCCAAAGTTTGGATTTTCTCTCACTATTCTCGCACATTGCCGTTGAAATGGCCGACGGGATTCGAACTCCAACCTGGAAAATGCTTAGTTGTTAAGTAAAACTGAAGGATTGTTACCAAAAACCCATTACCTGCTAAACATTGGTTGAAGGTGAAGCTGAAAATTTGAAAAATGGAGGTTATTGAAGGAGAAGAAAAAAAGAAAAAAGCACAAACGCGTGCAATTAAATCATTTGCATATTCCTTTTTAAAATTCTACACGGTTCTACAAGGGCCTTTTGAAATTCGCAGAAGAGCATATTCAACGCGTTGAATTTGCAGGAGCATTGTGGTAGATTTTGCATAGAGCAACGATGGTGATCAGTCGACCTTGGTCTCTCGCTACAGGCCCTACCGTCATCCTCGCCGGTGTTGTTTCCACGGTTACGGTGGCTACTCTGCTCTTTGCCGACAATGTAAGCTCTTTTTCCATTACTTTTCTCGATCGATTTAGATGTTATCAAATCCGATTTTTATTATTTGTATTACGATCTTTCTAAGGATTGATTGTTCGGCCATGTGTTTTAAGTTTTTATGTGTTAATGTGAATCGTTAAACGATTATAATCGTTTGACTCCATGGTAATTTATCTGTTTTACGTTTTATGTGAATACATGTGGGTATTTTTGGATAGAGATTCGCCCATGTTACATTTTTTTTATGTGTTGAATCATCGAGATTGCTTGTTTTCTCAATTTTACAAGTTATTTGATTTAGGCGAAGCGTAAACTCAGGAAATATTTGCAATGGATTCGCAAAATTATATCGTAGATACAATTTGGGGATTTACATTGCGGTAGCTTTACGAGGGTTTTTTCGAAAATTTTCTTTCTTAAACTGAGCGCCGGAATTTTGTTTCGTCAACGAATTCCACCTGTGTTTGCTATAGCCCTAGTTTGGCCCGACTTTATGATTCCTCAGAAAAATATATCCTCTACAAGTAGCTTCTCTGGTGCTGTTCAAGCAAGAGATAGGGAGATGGTTAAGAAGTCTTCTAAATGAGCAGGAGATGGGTGGTTATTAGAGATTTCAAATTTCTTTGTTTGTACCTGATAACTTTGCACCTGGCTCCTATTATCATCATCAACATCTTCATGCCTTCGTCCCATCTATGATGGGTTAACTATTAAGTTGGGCAAAAAAATTGACAATGACTTACTATGGCTGGCTATCTACTTGATGCCATAGTCCTGCCTCATTTCTATCATCATCATCATTATCGTCATCCTAGCCTTGTATCAACAAAATGGGGTCAGCTACATGAGTTCTTTTTGGCCATTCACCTCTATGAAGAGCTAGATCCTTGTTATTTTGTAGTTTCTTCAAGTCATCTTTGATTGTTTTTTCCCATGTCTTCTTTGGTCTTCCTTTCCATGGCTTTTGTTGAACAGTGATGTAGCAACCTTTGTTTATTTAAGATCTGCCATTAATATTATGAACATTCAGATTCACTTCTTCTGTGTTTTAAATTGGCTGAAGGAGATATCACATTTTACGAGTAAGCTTTCTTGTATCATACAGTTGCTTATATTTCAAATATTGCCAAAAATATTTGTAATTTTTTTAATGATGGTTTCAAAATTCCTACCACCTACATTTCTACTCTCAATAGATCCAGAGGGTCTATGGATAAAATAAAATTTCAGTTTTAGTTTCAATATTTTTTTTTAACAAAAGTGGTTTCATTTGTATTTTCCAAAAGGTTACATTTAGCTTCTTTGGTTAACATGGTTCGAACCCTCATACTAACGATAGATTGTCCTGTCCAACTGCATGTAAATGACTAGATCTATCAGCATGTTTCATCACCATTTCCTTTGTATGTTCTGATACATTGAAACTGCCATAGGCAATTTAAAGCAAGGCACTGACAAAATTGGAATTGATTGTCTGCAGCTTTTAATTAGTTAGTCTTCCAGCATGTGAGAAAATCTTTGATTTCCGTATGTGGAGCTTGTCACTCTTCCATACATATGGGCAGTTCAGAATTCTTGAATAGAAGGTCATCCTTTAGTCAGCCCATGATTGTCAACATGAACCAAATGTAATTCTAGAACGTCCATCCGGTACTTTCAAAATTTTGAAAATCAGTAATCACTAGTCACTTGAGATGCTTTACCAAGGCTCACTCTAATTTATGCACATACTCGACTTTAGCTTGCCGTTAACAATATAAAAATGGTGTAAAAAACCACCACACCTAAAGTCTTGGTCTGAGTCCTTAAAACTGGCCATCTTCCCCAAATTTTATGATGTAGCAACCCGAAATTTTCTGTTGTCAGAATGAATAAATAGGGTTTTCCATTATGAATAAGGAGGAGATATTGGGGCTTACCATGAACTCCATTTCCTGCATTGAACGCCCCTCGATGTACCCATTCACTATCAGAGGTAATCTAGATCCAGAACAGCAGCACCACAATTTATCTCTCCAATTTGTAATACTTGTGTGGATGGATGCCCTATAATATTTTTTAAAAAATATCGGTTCATTATAAGACATGATATCTACAATATGCTTTATGAATTTTGGGGCACGGATTGCATTTTGGCTAAAGTTAATACTACATGGATTACTCTATTACCGAAGAAAGAACAAGCTTTAGATATTCATAACTACAGAACAAGTGGTCCGTGTGTGACAATTTATGAAATTATTCCAAAATCCATGGGCCAATCAAATTGCGAAGGTCAGTTTTTGTTAACTCAAGAAATTCTGCATTCAACCTCAATACAGAAAGATCCCAAGTATTGCATTCAAGTTGGACATCTAGAAAGCATATGATTGTATTGACTGGAATTACATGTATGGAATCCTTTAGAGGTTTGCGTTTCCGGCTCATTGGTGCCGCAAATTAGCTCAATGTTATAAAAACACTCATTTTTATCTTTTACTGAATGGTGAAAGGGTAGGAAATCTCCCAGCAAAAAATGGTCTCCATCAAGGAGATCCAATATTGCCATTTCTTTTTGTCATGGCCATGGAAGGACTGGAGGCTTTATTTCAAGATTACAAAGATAAAGGACTAATAAGATGTATTTCTTCAGTTTATAGATGCCCTGAATTTTCCCGCTTCCAATTTGCTGATCATGCTTTCTTAGTTATTTGAGGAGAAGAGCAATATTTAAATGTAATGGTGGAATGCTTAAATGGGTTTTCAATGGCATCAGGGAAGAGCATTAATTTTTCAGAGTACGATTTATAATTTTGGGACCCCACAAAATGCTTTCCCTGATTTGTGCACCAGACTGCAGTACCAAGAAGGCACTTTCCTTACCGAATATCTTGGAATCTTCATCTCCATGGGATGTCTAAAATTGTAGCAGTGGGATGATATCTTGGTCAAGTTCACAGCATGTCTTTCAGGATAGAAAGCCAAACTACCTTCTGAAGTACGGAGACTTTAGCTGACTCAGGTAGTTTTGCATGCCTTGCCTTACTATGTTATTAATTGCTATTGGGTTCCATAGACATTGATTCAAAAAATGGGAAAATGGGAGCAGGCATTCTTATGGTCAACCAATATGGATCATTCCTTGCATTTGCTGAGCTGGGAGGCAATATATTGTCTAGTTAAAGCAGGAGGATGGGGACTGTGTTTCTTATGACGCATGAATTATGCCTTTTTTTAACAAAGATTGTTTGGTAATTGTATACAGTGAACCAAGCTGCGGGTAAAATGCCTCTATGGTGTCATTTATTCCAGACTGTTTTACACATGATAACAACCTTTGCCATATGGAGAAGTTTTTTTTTTAAAAAAATGAATGGGTTGGAGACAACATTACTATCCGTTAGGGATTTATTTAGTGGGACAATGAATGATATTTCCAGTTAGCCGCAACATATCGCTCTCTTGTTGATATAAAACCCAGCCTTATATTTATTATCGGTGGAAAAATTTTGTGACGTTATGCCATTGTCTCATCGTTAGTAAATGTTTGCATGGGGCATTACCCAGAAAAGTAGAATTATAGAAACTGGACATTTTTATTACATTCAGGAAATTACAAAAGATTTGTTGGACAGTTACAATGCCTCAGCATAGTTTTGAAGAAAGTTGAAAACATCATTGATGTAATGCCCCAAGCAGTTGGTATTGAAAGAAAGCAATCAGCAGATTGCAATTAATAGTATAATTCAATCACATGTGAGCCAAAGATTGACAAAATAAAAAGGTATGTTTTTCGTTGTCTATGCTTTGTTTGCACAGTTTGCATATATACTCTTCTCTTGGTAAATTGAACCAAGCTCTCTCAATAAGGAGATGATGGAAGCTCATTCTTGCTCTAGCAATTTGATTCCTTAAATGAATAGGAATAGTTGAGAATAGATACTGTTGAGTACTAGATAACAACCTTTCTTTAATAGAAAGTAAATAAAAATGTTTTTCCCTATGTATTCAATCAAACTTTAGAGTCAAAACTTTTTCTTTTATAGTTTTCCGAAAGAGACTTTTGTTTAAAGGAAGATCCTCTATAGCAATATTCTATGATTGAAGTCATAGTTTTCCTTGATACAACCATCCATTTTCTTGTGTAGCATTTATTACCTCCTTAGCATAATTAACTTCCTCCATATGACTTAACTTCTGAGTATAAGCAATAAATTGACAAATGGCTTCAACTTCAAGAGGAAGAAAATCTACTTCTAAAAGTAATATATCATAAGAAGTTTGCATTTTCACTTGCAATTCACATACAAGAAACTATTTTTGAGCATGTTCTAATTTTTTCCAATTATGTGTGAAAAGAGAAGGTCCCTAAGCAACACACCCATATAATAATATAGGTTGGATAAGACTGCAAAAAAGGTTTCCTTCAGATATCCCATGTCAAAATTTGTTTCCTGCAATTATTTCTTAGAGCAAATAGAGCTTGCATGCTACTTGAAACCTTTTGAGCAATAACGGTATTCCAACTATAATTATTGGCAAGTTCAACTCCCAAATATTTATAGGATTCACATATATCAAACCTTTTTTCTCTAAGGAAAAAATTGTAATTTCTATTTCTAGTACCATAAACTAAAATTTTAGTCTTATCAATATTAACTTTCATACCCGAATGGTTGCAGTAGTTATGGAGAATTTGAAGTATATAATTTAATCTTGTAGCTGATTTTGCAATCAAGGCCACATCATCTACAAAGAGAACCATATTTGAAAATAATCCATTTACTGACATACCATGATTAGAGGCATTTTGTATCTATTCCTCCAATTCATCTATAAATATGCCAAATTCATCTATAAATATGCCAAAAAGGGTAGGGGACAAAGAATAGCCTTGTTTAACTCCAACTGAGCTGTTGATAATTATTCCTTCTCTAGTAAGATTATCTTTAATAAGAATGTTAACTGTCTTATAGATTCTTTTAGCAGTAGACAGGAGATTTTGTGGGATGTTAATGCTATCCAATCTCTTCCAAAGTTTATCTTGAGCAACAACAGAATCATAAGCCTTGGAGAAATCAACAAAACATATAAAAGTTGTGTAGTCCATGATAATAAATGTGATCAATGTCATGCCAAGATAGAATCTCTTGATCATGTGTTGTTCACTTGTCTGCCGGCTCAAGACTTCTGGTGGTGCTTCTAGTCCTCTAGACTTTTAATCCTTGCTACAACTATGCTAAATTCTTTAGCTATTAATTAGCTCTTTGCACCAGAAAAATGAAAACGTCGCAAGATCAAAACATTGTTTCCAAGTGCTTTGTATTTGTGCTGGCTTTTCTGTAACTCTTACCCTCTTCTTAGATTTAACATAGCACTGTGCTGGCTTTCCTGTAACTCTTACCCTCTTCTTAGATTTAACATAGCAGTGTTACTTGTTTGGAGGAATTGGCAGTTGGTCACTATTGGATTTGGACATCCATCACAGGCCTACGCTTGTTGGCTACGATGGGCTTTTTTATGGTTAAAGCTTTTATGGTTTTCCTTGCTTTGATATCAGTCATTTTTGTATTCTTGGATTGGTTGCTTGGGTTTTGTTTTTCCGTCTGAGTTACAGAGGCATGGTTTATCTAATCCCCTAAGATTTGCAGTTTTTTTTCGCAGTTTGTGCCCCAGCCATAATAGTTCTGGGTTTGCTTTTTCTTATTTAAAAAAAAAATTGAAATCCTTTCTTTTCCAAAACTGAATTCATGTGGCCTACAGCAACCCTGTCAAATGCTTTACTAATGTCCAATTCAAATGCGAAGGATACTGTTGAAACTTGATAACCAGTCAAATAAAGTACTTCATGAAAGTAAGATGACCTGATCTTATGTGTAACCTTTTTGAACGGAGCCAGCCTTTGCCTCTGAGATAATATCATCCATTACATTCCAAATCCTAATTGTGAGAAAGCTTGAGAAATTCTTTAGGGTGTTAAATGCATACTCCAGGCAGTATATGTTAATCCTATTTCTTTGTTGTTTCCTCTGTACATGTTTTATTTCTTATCGTATAAACTATGGGTATTTTGCCTTCATGTGCTGAGCTTTTTTAGGAATGTCTAATATATATGCTGTACCTCTAAAACAAGTTTGAGTTCTGAAAATCGTTATAAATATTATGATATTTGTAAGATGCTCATTGTTGTTTATATTTATTTGCCCACAAACTTGGATTGTTACTGCTTGGGAATTAACAAAGCGTTTTTTTATAATTATGTATCTGATCTGAACGGTTTCATTGTACTGCAGTCTCCTTTTAAAATCAAAGAACCGAAGAAACAAGAGAAGCCAAAATGATGTTGGAGAGAAATAAGGATTAATAGTCTGTACTTTTTTTCACGAAACTGTTTCTTGAGTTTTTGGATTAAATGGACGTGTGCCTGAATTATACACTGATTTCATTAATAAAATATTCATTAGTTATTAGTATTTGATATGCCCTTACATGTGTTATGAATAGGGGCAAATTCCTGTTTGCACTTCATAGCAATTTCATGGAATATTTTGCATTAAATTGTTTTGGGGACTGCGAAGTACTTGTAGCCTAGTTGAATCATGTCATTAAACTGAGACTTCTTCCACTTTCTTGCTTTTGAATTTCGGTTCAAAAATGTCCTCCATCGTTTCGATATTTCAAGCTAGGTTTTATTTAGTATTACTAAAAAGCCAAACTGCCTTTTTATGTAGCAAAAATGCAGGGATTTAGGGTTTAGGGTTATTTGCCAGCATGTTGTGAGGAGAGAATACCGTATATAATTCAACCATGTGAAAATGCGATCTTTACTTTTAGGGGAGCTTAAGTACCGTAAATATATGTATTTTTGGTAATATTTTGGTGCAAAAACGCTGAAACTGGAATTTAATTAGGTTGGTGTACCGTATAGATATATTGGAAAGGGGAAATGTATATGTTACAAGTTTGGAAAACATTGAATTAAAAAATTTTCTTTTTATGATTATGAAAATACCAAGAAAACACCAATTAAAAAATTTACATCTTATACAAGATATACAAGTTATGGTGGACAAAAATGATATAATAGGCTTATAGGAAAAGAGTTTAAGTCAAGGACATTATGTGAAAATTCTATTAGTTAATGTTAATTAAACTTATTTATGCCTTAATATTTCATATTCTTGAAGCAATTGCATTAGAGTATATTAGTATGCATAATTTATTTTCGTGTACAAATTTGTGTTAAATTATTTTGGAGTAAAATTTCTTCTTATTTTTCACATCCAAAATTTTGTAATAATATAATTTATTACATTGATAAAGTATTTTAAATTATTAAATCTTGTTTGATTCCTTTTTTTAAGGATACACATTATTAAACCATTTTCATGACTTAAATTTATTAGAAAAAACTTTAAATCGTTGTAATTTTTTTAGTTTATTATTTATATGATTTATCATTTTAGAAATGATGGATTGCCTTCTAATACAATGGCATTCAAGCCAACCTTCTAATAGTTAATGCTTTTACCCTTAGCTATATTATTAAGGGTGTTATAAGTAATTTTTGAATGGATTAAGTTAAATGTGAGCGGGAGTGGGCTAGCCTTAGAAGTAAATATTTGGATATAATTTTATTTGAAGGAAGAAATATTTTAGAATTGTGGAAATTAGTTGGTTGTAAAGGGTTACAATTAATTTATATCATTATTCTTAATGTCATATCACTTGGTTCCCTTAAAAGAAAAAAATGAAATCAAAATGATCAACAAAACAAGATGTTTAAATAATAAATATAGAGATCAGTCATCTTAGCATAATGGTTAGAAATAAATTATGATCCTCAAATTGTCTACCTAATAAACCCTAACATCTTTATGTTCCTTGCAATCATTTACAATAACTTCAATAGATATGAAATGACAATAACTTCACTACATATGAAATGGCTAAAGGGTTCAAAATTTAAGCTTTGAAGCAACATGGGAAGAACTAAAAATATTTACATAGAAAATTGTACAAAAATGGTAAGAAAAACAAAAATTGAGAAAGAATTGAACTTACAATAGTGTCATAACCAATTGTCCTACACCCCTAAGTGCAAAATATTTTGCAATGTTATTAGCTTAATATTTTGCTATCGTTGTCATGATTTAATCACAAAAACGAATTAGCAATAAATGTTTAGTAAAAAACTAGGATCATCAACCAAAGGCTCAATGCTCATCCCACCAAGGTGGCATCCTAAGAGGGTAGTGGATAAGCAAAAGCATAACCTCTTTTGAATGGTTGCACCTAGACTTGAACCCATATCTTACAATGAAAAATTATTTTTATTAAAAAAAACTAAAATACCATGGAATTATAGTTTTATGCAAAACATAATATATACAATCTTCCATAAACAAAATAGCAAACATCATCATTACTTTATTTCATTCTAATAGCTTGTTACTATCATAATTGATCAGTGACGAGTATCCCCTATACCCAACCATACAAATGACAAGCATTCACTAGTGATTTGGTCAAATTCTGTAGACTTAGTCTCTTAAGTTTGCCTATAGTTCTAAACAATGAATTGTGGAGTTGTATGATCGTTGTCTTCTTAACTCACACTTGTGTTATCAACATGTATGGTTAAATGTGAGTTAAAGCACATGATGTATGGTTGTATGCATGTATGTATGTATATTATCCTAACAACTAGATGAGTGGATGAAGATTTAACAATTAATGAGCTAACTAATTGGCTAATCTAATCATTAACTATCCTAATATAGAGTAACCGTTCCCGCTTGCTGTACATATTTTGAACTCACATTAACGCTACTAGGTTACTAAGTGACTATTATTAGGCATACCAAATATCAACTACTGGAATTACCAAGTATAATACATTATGCTCAAAGTGGTTGTACTAATGTATTTATGATTAATTACATTAATTATTTAAGGCCATAAATGTAAATTACATTTAAAGTAAAGTGATGAATGTAAAGAGTGAACTAATCTCAGTGCTGCAATGAAGATAGGAAATCTTGACTTTTTTGTCGTTCATGCCAATGTGTTCAAGTACATAGGCACTCGAATAAAGCATTGTAAAATCTCTTAAATTCACACTATAGGCACTCAAAGGGAAAATAGTCTAACTCTGGAAAAAAGAAATTGCAAGAACTTTGCTATGCTATGAATTCTAAGTATCATAAATGTGGGTGGTAAGCACATTTATATAGGCCCTTCCTACATTAGCGTTGATGCATATGCGTCAACACATCCAACCATGCATTGATGGGGATACGTTAACAAGGCTATATTGACGCATCTGCGTCAATGCATTCTACTATGCATCAATAGGGATATGTCGACATGGTTGCATCAATGCATATTTGTCAACATAGCCTATTTAATTATGACTCATCATACCTCCATGATTGACTGAATACTTGTCCTCAAGTGAACAAAAGTAGGATTAAACTTCATACAAAATTTAAGTATGGAATTTATTAACAAGAAGGAAAACAAACAAATAGATTGGCTCTACTAACTTTGAGTGCCAGATTGTACATTGTTTCAAAAATTAGTGTCCATTATAACAAAATTGGACACTTTACAAAAACTAGAGTAGGTACCTGTAGTATTGCCAAAGACATGATGGATTCCCAAAAAATGCTTGGAGGTAGAGGCTCTTGTGGTGTTGAAGGTCCTTCACCAAGTTTTGGCACTAGTGGAGGTTAAGGCTAACCTATTGCTACCTTTTCTTCTGTTAGGAGTTTGAAAGTATCCAACAATGCTTTCATCTTTTCTTCCTTGTCACGTGGACCATAAGCAATGCACATGGCTTCACTGATGTGGGCTAGTGTAGGGATGTTCCATGGTTGTGACATTGAAGAAGATAGTTCCTTCATGTTGATGAACCAAGTTGTGGATTGCTTACGTTCGATGTCAAGGGTCTTTATTAGGTTTTACATCTCATGGTAATTGTTTATCCTTCTGGTTAGGTTCTCAGCAACAAATCGTTCATTAGTGAATTTGCTCTTGAGAACTTCAAGCTTTGTGTTTGTTATCTCCAAATCTTGTTTTGTCTCCTTGTGATGCTTGAATTTTTCCTCATAAAGGAGGTAAGAAATGGTCACCTATTTTTCCAACTTTGTTCTTGGTCTTCCTTCTATCAGCATCGCTAGGTTTGCATAATAGAGGTTGGTGAGCTCCATGTATTTTGACTTTTCCTTGATTTGCAACTCCTTTAGGTAAATTTTACCCTTGTTGTGTACATTTAGTCCATCAAAGATGGGTTACCACACATTACCTCTTTGTTGGAGTTGTAGAAGCGACATGCTCATCTTTGCCATTGCCATTGAATCTCTTTATTATTAACCTCTTTAAGGAGCCCAACCTAGTTCCTATAATGATTTTTCACCTGTTCAAATTTTAGGACCTCATTCTTCCAAGTGACTACCTCAATGGTTGTCTTTTGGTGAAGTGCATGGACTTCCTTCATTGAGAGATTGCAATTCTCTACTGCCAACCTCCTTAGCTAGTTGCTCTTGTTGTTGGCAAACAAATTCGACCATTTGGTCCTTTTATTCCTCAACATTCTACAGATGATGATTATCCTTGATCAAGATCAACTTCTTCTTTTGGACTTTCGACAAGTCCTTATTAGTGTTGAAAGGCATGGCTTTTGACCTTCTTTGCATTCTTGGCCTCTTGCAATTTGTGTTGAAGCTACTGGAAAGCTTCATCCCTAATTAGCTTTGGCTTGAAAATGGAAGGGTTAGAGAAACGAGCATGTAGTTCTGCAACTTTGATAGCCAACTAAGGATTGGCATTGGTGGCTACCTTCAATTAAGCATTGACAATTAGCAATTTCCCCTTTATCTCTAACAGCTGCGACTAGTTTGCAACAATATCATCTAGAAGATTGAAGATCTTTGGAAGTGGTTGCTTGACTCCAACTAGTCATTCCAATACTTCCTTGTGTTTGACAATGCTTAACCAATCATTCCATGCTCTTGTGGATGCATGGATGTCTGTCATTACAATAATGTCTAATAGGCCATCATAGGAGCATTCACGACTTCAACCACCCTATCATCTACCACTTTCACTGCTATCTCTAGGCATTTGTACTACATGACCAAGATAGTCACCTCCTCATCTTCCTCTAACCTGATAAAGAAGGTTGCAACATTTCCTAAAATTTTGGGAAATGTTTGTTTAGGAATGGATATTATGATCTCTTAGGTACTTGGATTAGATCTTACAAGCACCTGGTCTCTTTGAGCTGAGAATAATGGGGCTATTTTTTGGTCTAGCTAGCTGATGATCTTGGTCATTGTATTGAGATGGCTCAAGGCTAGATGGTAAATCAAAGACTCCCCACCACTTGTTGAGCCTTGCTATTGCTATAGCTATTGCTCATGGATCTTTTTGAGCCTTTCAGCAACTGCAAGCATCTTTGATGTAGTTTCTTCTATAGGTGGTGGTGGTGGTGGCCTCTCCTCTTCTTGCAGCTTAGCTATTGCCTTATCCTTAATCATCTCTTGTCATGATGTGGTAGGAGCATGGAAAACCATATTGTTGGCATAGCATACTATCCCTCCCCTCTTGCACAATTTGTAAATGAGGCATGGAAAGGGGAGTTTCTTCCTTCCCTTCTCATTTTTCTTGAAGTGCTTTTCAATTTCCAAATAGATGAGCTAGGGAAGGTTGAATGAGAATTTTCCACTTAGAGTAGTGCATGCCTGGGTGGAGAAGGTTGTTACCTTGTTGAGCTTCACCATTAGATTCAGGTGATAGGTCACAATCTTGAAATATGCATGCTTCACTTTGGTGAGGACATTGTAGTTCTTATGATTCACTCCATACTAATGTTGGATCCACTCCTTCTTAGCTTTACGGTCTGCTTGTGTAGAAATTTCTACCAACTTTATTCTAGTGTTGGACAAATCAAGGACCTCCGCAATGGTCTCAACTGAGTAGAAGATGGTAATGTCTTGAATTTTTATGGATGCATCTCCTTGTCGTTTGTTCTAGAATAAGTAGGTCTCCCCCATGTACCATTCTTCATTGTCAAAGAGAATGGACCACATGGAAGAGCCTTATAGTTGTGTGCAAACTTTTTCTAATGTTAATTCCAAGAAGGATCCAAAGTTCAACTCTTGGAGAATAGAACTATGAATCTCCTTGGTTCTTATTTTCTCCAAGAAGGCCTCTATGAGGGTAGCTTCAAGATTTAGCCTTACCTAGGGACTTCATCCTTCCTAAACTACCCTATTTTTGTAGTGGGAATTTGTCAGATAGATTCCACTTCAAGCTCCTCCTAAAGAGGTCCTATTGCATGGGTCATCTCAGCTACTTGCTTTTGGGGTTACTATGGTTGTTTTTGTTGGTCCCTTCCTCATCTTGGTCATTTCTTCTTAGGCTAGGAAGGTCCTCCCACTTGCAATTCTCTCTTTTGTTCCATTTTTGATCACAAACATACCCTAGGATTAGCTTTTTATTTCATAACCCTTAGTTCTTTTAATACCTTTCTTATTAGATTGGGTTATAGTTAGGCTTGTTTATGATCTTGGTGAGTTATATTATTTTAATATTATTTTATTGGTTAGCTACTGGAGTTTGTTTGTTAGGTTTAACCCATTTGGGATGAGTAATTTAATATTTTTTTAATGGGTAAACCTTGGGAAGTTAGAAAAATTTCAAAACATTAAAAAAAAAAACCAAAGGTTTATGTCCCCACGATGTAAAGCTTATCTTCGATAGCTCGAGGATCAAAAAATGAGTTGAATCGGGTTAGCAGTTTAAGAGTTATAACTCTTGAAAGGTTCTTGGGCTTTGAAAAATTGAAAAACTCTTTTTGAGTTTGTGAGAAATGATGCAAAAATGGTTAAGTGTCATGCATATATATAGCATTTTTATGCTGTGTCAACAAGGATGTGTCGACAGGGCTACATCGATGAATCCCACTACATCGATAGGACTATGTCGACATAGTTGTTTATAATCAACTTTTGCATATAAAAATGAGGAATTTTGATTGAGTTTGGAAATGAAACAAGAGCCGAATGGGAGTGAGAAAAACATAGAATGATGAAAAAATATAGAAGAGGATTGTAATTTCATTGGAAGAGGAGAGTACATTGGATTTAGATGAATTGCCAATTCCAAAAGAAAGAAAAATTGGACATTTGGAATATAAGTTGATGAGATTGATCATAGAAATGATCAAGGGATAGGAAGTTTAACTTAGAGAGACCAAAGGATATGCAAGTGGATCCTCCCCAAAGTAGACTTATGCCTATGAGGCCCTTGCATTCTCTCATCACAAGGAGTCCATAGGCACCAAGAATGATTAATGGTCATTATAAGTTGAAATTCAAATCCATGTGAGAGATCATTCAAGGTTTATGTCACTACCATAAAAAAATACATTAATTAACAATGGTAGAAGGTAGTGAGGTGGTTGGTGGTAAAATAAGAATGATTGTAGAGAGAGAATGGTAAGAGATTCTTATCCTAGTCACATAAAGTCCTTGTGAAGTTGGCAATTAATATGGTCTGATACTATTCCATCCTTAGTTGAGACCAAGTTCATCCACTTTTAGTGACTTTTACCATATCTTGTCCCTTCGACCATCAAGAGTTCATGACAACTCACAAAGGACAATCACCACTTCAAGAATAGAAGAAAAGAGAAGAAGAAAGATAGGAAGGGCCTTAGTTAGAGGGGTGCCTTTAGGCATGGGTAACATGTCAATTTAGCTCCATAACCAATGCTTATAACCCATTATTTTGTCTAAGGGGTGTGCTTTGATTTCTTGTGTTGTGTGTTTTTGTTATTTTTTTTTTCATGGAAACCACACCATGTAAAAGATATGTTTCTTGTTATGGTCAAAAATAGGAGTGATGAGAGATCAATGGAGAAGCATCATAAAGCTCGAGAAAGATGTTGGAAATAAAAGATGAAAAATCTCCTTAAGTCACATCCTTGTCCATTCCCACTTGGTCTGTTTTGAATTTGTTAAGTAACAAGATCATTGATTACTTTAAGTTCCCATTATGGAAGAACCCCATGCTCCCATTGTATAAAGCTCCATAAAGTAGATGGAATGTATGGATGTTATGAACTCATTGTCTGATATCATTAGAAAATTAATAATCTATTAATTAAGGACATAATCTATAAATAAAATTGATCATTTAGCAATCAATCATAACATTAAATACTATATTAATTAACTTCCAGTAGTAGCAGTAGCCATGATAAAAACTAATGATTTCATAATGAACAAAACAAAACAACACATAAGATAAAACAAACATAGTAAAATATATAAAAGAAGTAGTAAGATATTAAAGAAAATGGAAATCTTATGAAGAACAAGGTAAATCAAAAAGGTGAAAAAATTAGGCAGCCTTCATAGAATATTAATATGGGTGACCATCTTCCTCTTGAATGAGTTGAAAGAAGTAGATCTGAAAAATAAAGTACACATTCATTTTTTAAGGTGGTAGTGCTATTGGTTATTCTAGGTTCACAAAAGGCTTCACTTGTTGAATGTTGATTAACAACCACTTTTTTGGGCTTGTAGGGTGGTAAATTATGATGGCACTGGAAGGAAAAGTTGCATGAATGATGTAAGGTCCTTCCCATAGCATTTAAAACTTTGTACGTGGTACATGCATGGGGTTTTAATAAAGAACCTTATCACCTAGTTGAAATTTAACTCTTCTTATTCATGCATCATAACATTGTTTGGCATATGCCTTATGCACTTCATTCATTGATAGGGCTACTTGTTGGTTCTCATTTAGAACATTTAGTGTTATTAGATGTTCCTTTTATACTAGACTTAGATTAAGGTTAAGCTCACAGGCCATTGAAAAGGTACATAGCTTAGCTTGGATTAGAAGTATTGGTAATTTTTTATACATCAACTCATAGGGAGAATAACCAATAGGAAGTTTTTAGGTTGATTAATGAGCCCATAGAGCATCATTAAGTTTTGTGCTCTAGTTCTTTCTATATTTACTAATGGTGCATGTTAGTATTATGGTCATTTCCCTATTAGTAACTTCAGCTTGACCATTAACTTGGGGATGATAGGAAGTTATTAATTTATGTTGCACCCCTAAGTGTTACATTAGTATTTGAAAATTAGCATCTGTAAAGTGAGTTTTGATATTAGAAATAAGTGTCCTTGGAATGCAAATCCCATTTACCACACTTTGTTAAACAAACCATGCTATAGTAAAAGATGAACAGTTGTTGATGGCTACAACTTCAACCCACTTGGTGTAGTAGTCAACTGCTACTATGATATATGCCTTTTCATTGGATATGGGGTTGATGGATCCCATGAGGTCAATGCTCCAAAGGTCGAAAAGCTTTAGTGATTAGATCTACTATTGGGATCCTTCCATTCATATTTTCATCCCTCCATCCCTTTGGTAGTGCTTGCACAAATGAAAAAAATGATGGACGTCCCTAAAGATTGTTGTTCAAATGATGACTAGTGAGTATACTCTACGCCCAACCATATGAATCACTGGCGTTCACTTAGCAATTCAATTGAATTCTAAAGACTTTAGATTTCTTTGTACACTGATTCTAAGAGGTGAAACTAACTATTGTAATCGTTGTCTTCCTAGTTCCACTTATGAAGTTCAATGGTATGGTTAAGTGTAACTGAGGTATGTGATTTTTATCATTTTATCTTTTATCAATTAGGTTGTTAAAGAATACAAAATAAAGTAATTTTAATGTTTAACTAACTAATTGATTTAAGAATTAACTAATGCCTCACTATTCCTAACATAAGCATTTGTTCTCACTTGTCGTATACATCCTGAACACGTTTAACACTGCTGGGTCAACAACATTAAGTGTTACTGGGATTACCAATTGCCAAGCATATGCTTGCAGTGGTCATACTCAAGTGCTTTAATTAATTTCTATTTAATATATCTTAATTAATCATTTAATTACTTAATTACTAAAAAAATTAAAGGAAATTACTTGAAATATTAAATGCCTAAGTAAAAAAATTAATCTATTTCAAAGTGCTGCAAGGTTTATTAGAAAGCTTGTCTTTATTTCCACACACACTATAGTGCTTAGGTACAACATTGCTTGAATACTGATCCATACACTCTTTGACTCCTACTGTGGACACTTACAAAATATTCCAACTTTTGAATGGAAAAATTGCAAGAACGTTTGTTACAACTATGGAAGAGATGCCATAAATGTGGGGGGTAGGAGCACATTTATAGGAAAAATAGGGAGCCTCATCGATAGGTACACATCAATGGGTCAAACCCTACATCGACGAGATCATGTTGATGAGATTCCATCGATGGGCTCGCATGGACGACATCTCATTGATGCGGCCAAACCATGTGACTTATCATACTCCTACGATGGAATGAAAACTCATCCTTTAGTTCTTTACAAAGTTTGGGAAGGTATGGGATTATTGATTGACAAAACAAACATACAAAAAACAAAACAAAAAATAAGTGCCCAAGTGTACTGTTTTACAATGATTAAAAAAATTTTGGTGTTTAGGACAACAAAATTGAAACTAGGATAAAATTAACAAACAAAATTCCTTTGATGACATGAAGATGATGAAGAAGATCAAATGGTCCTAGGTGGTCAAGGCTCCCGAGATTCCAAAGGAACTTCTTCTACTTTAGGTGCATGCGGTGGTTGAGGTAGTTGTGGTTGTCCTACGGTAGCTACAACTTCTGGTGGAAGATGAAAGATGTCCAATAGTGCCTTCATATTCTCTTCCTTACTCCAAGGATCATTCATAGTCCATGCTACATCTCTAATATTGGCTAGGATGGGAACATCCCATAGATAAGGCATTGTAGGAAACAACTCCTTAACATTCATGAACCAAACAACAAACTGCTTACGTCTAATATCAAACACTCTAAGTGCATTGTGTAGCTTCTAGTAATCGTTCATTCACTTAGCTAGGTTCTCAGTAGTTGATCATTGATTAGTGAACTTTTCCTTGAGAACATTGAGTTTAGCATTGGAAATTCAAGCTTCTACTTGGTGTCTTTATGATGCTTGAACTCTGCCTCATACAACAAGTATGAGTTGGCCACTTGTTTCTCCAATTCTAACCATGACCTATTGGTAGTCAGCATCATCAAGTTTGCATAATGGAGATTGGCAAGCTTCATGTACTTTGTCATTTTCTTAATCTGTAGCTCTATCATGCATATCTTTGCTTTGTTGTAGTCATTGAGCCCATCAAAGATATGCTACTAGACATCACCTCCTTCCTTGAGCTTTTGGAGGACCTCATTGATTTTTCCTTCGTCATCTAAATGTATTTCTTATTAATTTATTTCTATAGACTAACCTAATATTTGTAATGGTCCTTGACTCTCTCAAATTTGAGAGCCTTATTTTTCGAGCAACTATCTCTATTGCAAATTTTTTGCGAAGAGCATGGACTTCCTCCATGGAGAGATTTCAATTTTCTTCTACCAATATCCTTAGTTCATTGTTTACTTTGGCTTGCTACTCCTACTATTGATGAATGAAATCGACCATTTGCTACTTCTACACATTAACATTCCATAGGCGATTATTCTCTACAGTCAAAATCTCGTTCTCTTAATGCATCTGGGCCAAGTCCTTCTAGATGTTGTGCATTATGGAATTGGCCAAGGATTGGTCAAAGATGACCATCTCCTTTGCGTCCTCAACCTTTTTGAGCTTGTCCTGAAGCTATTTGAAAGCTTCATCACAAGTTAGTGTAGGGTTGAGAAATGCAGGATTAGCAAGATGGGCTCTTAATTCAAAAACCTTTGAAGCTAAGCATTGGTTTTGTGCTCTAGTTGTTTCTAGTTTTTCCTCCATTATGATGCATTTTCCCCTTGCTTCAAGTAGTTTCAACTAAGTTGTAGTGATGGTATCTAGAATATCAAAGAAATTTAAAATTAGTTGCTTGGTCCCCACCAGTCGGTCCAACAGCTCCTCATGTTGGGCTATACTCAATCTACTATTAAGGATTCCTACAAATGTCTACACATCTCTAAGTGTAGAAACATTTGATACAAATGCTATAGGTGCATTTGATGCTTTAACAATTCTATTAGCAACAACCACTGCAACATCTCTTGCCCATGGTGCTACATCACCAAGACAGTTATCCCCTTACCCTCCTCTAGATGTACCAAAAAAGTAGCAATGTTCCTAGAGATTTTTGGGAATTACTGTTATTGAGAGAGAAATGTTGTTATCTCTCAAGAACTAGGATTTGATTTCATGAGTAGCTACATTCTTTGGCTTGAGAAAATTGGTCCACCTCCTTCCATCTAGCTTATGGTTCAATTCACTTTCTTGAGATGGCTCATTGTTAAGTGATACATAGATGGATCACCACCACTTGTTCTTGCTCATTGCTCCTACTCTCACAAAAGCTACTCTTAGATCTTGCACATGCACTCAAGGGTAGTGTTGGACTTCGACGTTGTTTCATGAGTAGGTGATGGAGGTGGTTGTTGCTACTCTTCTTAGATGAATTTAGCAAGTACCTTGTCCTTCATAATTTTTGTCCATGAGGTGGTTGGAGTGTGTCAGACGATGTCATTTGTGTAGCATGTTATTCCTCCCCTCTAGCATAATTTATGGATGAGACATGGGAAGTGGATTGCCTTCTTTCCACATTCATTTTCTTTAAACCACTTCTCTATCTCAAGATAGCTTAGTTGTGAAAAGTTGATTGGGAATTTGCTTCTTAGAGTGGCATATGCATGGGTAGAGAAAGCTGTAATTTTGCTTGGCCTCACTGTTGGATTGAGGTGAAAGGTCACAATCTTGAAATATGCACGTTCTGTCATGGTTAGTGCACCAAACTCCTTGTGGTCTACTCCATAACACCATTGTGTTCATTCTTTCTTGACATCAGGATCTACTTGCATTGGAATTTTAGCAAATTTTGTCCTAGTTTCTCACAACCTAAGGACCTTTACAATGGCTTTCACCAAGTAAAACACTAAAATTTCCTTGATCTTGATCATTGAACTAGCCTGCCAATTGTTCTAGAACAAGTGTGTTTCTCCTATGTACCACTCCCCGCTGGAAGTGATTGTGGGCCACATGGGAGAGTTCTGTAGTTGAGTTTTGACTTCTAGTGATGCAAACTCCAAGAAAGGTCTAAAGTTTAACTCTTGGAGCATCAATTTCTAGACCTCCTTATTCGTGATCTGCTTGAGGCAAGCCTTTGTCAAGGTAACCTCCAAGTTTGTTCTAGGTTCAAGTGCCTTATCTTTGTGAGATTGTTCTATTGTAGCCATTTCTTTAAAATTATTTTTGACAGTATCCACTTCGGGCTCCTTCCAAAGAGGTCCTATTGCATGGGCCTCTACTTGCTCATGGGGCTATTCTTGGTCCCTTTTGATTCATAACTATTTGTCCTTTGGTTGGGATGGTCCTCCTTCCTGTGCATGCTTTTCTTTAGGTGCCATTTGTGGTCAAAACATATCCAAGGATTAGCATATAATGTATAACTTATAACCTTTAAGTACCTTATCTCATTGGGCAATTACACTTAGGCTAATTTTTAACCATGGAAAATTGATTATTTTATTATTATTTTAATAATTTTTAATTCTTAATATCACTGGAGCTTGTTGGAAAGGTTTACCTCTCATAATTTGATGTTTCAATGTTGGTTTCTTAGTTAAACCTTTGTGGGAGTTAGAAAAATATTGAAAAATTTTCTATTGAAAACTTAAGGTTTGTATCCCCCACGACAAAGAGCTTACCTTTGGTAGCTACAAGATTGAAGAACAGAGTCTTTTGAACAAACACTTAGGAAGATATGGCTCTTGGAAGGTTCTGGGCTATGAAAAGTTCAAAAACTTTTTCCTCATTTGTGAGTAAATGTGAAAAATTGCTAAGTGTTTGTGCAGATATATAGACTTTTTGGCCTATGTTGATAGGGTCATGTCGATGGGTGGGATGCATATATAGGGTCCCATCAATGGAGTTGTTCTAAAAAATTTTCACATTAAATATTTCAAAAAGTATGAGGAGTTTGAACATGAAATTAGGGTCTACGGAGAGCTAGAAAATCCATGAACATAATGAAATACTAGAAGAAGGCTTATTAATTCACAAAAGTGGAGAATTTGATGGGATAATAAAATTTTACAAAGAAAATACCTTAAGAAGCGCAAAATTGGATGCAATCAATGGGGCACACAAAAGATTTGATTGTGGGAATGCCTAAGGATAAGGAACTTAACTAATCCAACTAAGAGATATGCAAGTGGATCCTTCCCATAGTAGGCTCATGCCCTTTTGCCCTTGCATATCCTCAAACCAAGGAGTTTGTGGGCCCCATAGTTGATTGATGGTTATGAAAAGTTAAGGACTGAATTTGAAAGAATCTTCTTATGAATTTTAACACATCAAACTAAAAAATTAAACAAGACATGGAAACTAACAGTGAGGTGAGTTATAGAAAGCATAAGTGGAAGAGAGAGAAAGTGGAATGAAGTTCCAAATTTTGGTTACATGAAGTTCCTTATGGATCTTATGGTTAAATGAACCGATAAAGTCCATCCATAGTATAGATCAAAACCAACCACTTTTAGTGACTTTGCATTGACACTCTAAGCCCAATCCAACTCCTTGAGACACAAGAATGCTCCCATAGATCAAAAACCATTCCTTATTAAGAAGAAAAAAGAATTAGGAAGTGAGAAAGAGCTGTAGTTAGAGGGGACCTTTAGACATGGGTATCATGTCTTTGTAGTTACATAACCAGTGCTTGTAGCTTGTTATTTTATCTAAGGGATGTGCTTTGAGTTTCCATCATGTTTTTTTGGTGTTTTATGTTTTTAGGGATTTTTGGATGGGAACCACACCATCCAAAGACTTATTAACTTCCTATTATTGGTCAACATTGAATAGTAAGAAATCCATGAAAAACACTCATGCACTCAAGTAGAAAGGAACAACGAACATCAAGTTCCCTTGAAGTTACATCCTTATCAATCCATTTGATCCTCCCCAAATTTGGAAGCTACTAGGGTCACAAGTTCGTTAGAGTTTCATTAATAAAAGGGACCTCATATTTCCAAAACTAGGAATACCATAGATTGTTATGGATGGATGGATGACATGGACTCAATGCCCATTCCATGAAACAGAAATTTTTTCTTAGTCATTAGTCATTAAAATTCAAAAATAAAAACCATACATTAACAATCAAAAACATTAAATATAAACCACCATTAGCAAACAGCTACACCATCACTATGTCCTATTGGCAATAAAGAAATTTATTAGAAAACAAGAATAAGAAAAATTCACACCAAAATAAAGTAAAATATATAAAGGAAATTGTAAAATATTCAAGAAAGTTAAAATGTACTAATGATGTTGTAAAACAAAAAATGGAAAAATAACAAAGCGTAAAACAAAAAGATGTAAAATTAACGAGGTGTAAAACAAAAAGTATAAAACAAAGAAAGTGTAAAACAAAAAAGTGTAAAACAAAAAATTATAAAAACTAAAGAGCCACTTATATGATTAGCACAGATGGTTGTCTTCCCCATGACTAAGTTGAAAGGAGGAGATCCAAAGAATTGAGCGAGGTCCATCCATTAAGGTGTTGCTTACATTGGCTTTCTTGTGCTCATGGAAAGGTTTGAGTTGTTGCATGTTGACCAGTTGCTATTTGTTTGGACTTTTAGGTTTTTAGATCAACATGGTCCTAGTAGGAAAGGTTTCATAAATTATTTAAGGTCCTTCTCACAATGTTTGGAACTTAGTTCATTGCGACACATGTGTAGGGTTTCAATAGAGGACCTTGTCTCTAGGTTGAAATTTTACTCTTCTTATTCTAAGGTCATGGCATTTTTTGTTGAATGCCTTATGTAGTTCATTCAAGGACAAGGACACCAATCTATTCTCATCTAGCATGTTAAGGTTAATCAATCTTTCTTTCTATGCTAGGCTAAGATCAAGGTCAAGGTCATAGGCTGTTGAAAGTGTATGGTGCTCAAATTGAATTGGAAGAGTTAGTAATTTTTTGTACACAAGCTCATAGGGAGTATCGCCTATAGAGAGTTTTCATGTTGAGCAGTATGCCTAGAGGGCATCGTTAAGTTTTGTCCTTTAGCCTCTTCTATATTTGCTTATTGTTTTGGTTAAGATCTTAATGTTTGTAACCTCTACCTGATCGTTGGCTTGGGGGTGGTAGGGTGTTGTTAGTTTATGTTCAACCCCCAAGTGTTGCATAAGCTTGCAAAAAGTAGCACCTATAAAATAAGTACCATTGTCAAAAATCAGTCCACCTAGCACTCCAAACTTGTTTACCACAGTTTTTTGTACAAACCATGCAATAGTGGAAGATGTACAGTTGGTGATAGCTATTGCTTCTTCCCATTTTTTACAATAGTCAACAACAACCACTATGATATATACCTTTTCATTTGACATGGGTGTGATGGAACCCATGAAGTTTATGCCCCAAATATCAAAGGGTTATAGTGGTTGAATCCATTGTTGTGGTTCCTTCATTTGAGTGGTTATCCCACCATCTTGTTGACAGTGTTCACAAGAGCAGATGAAGGCATGGGTGTCTCTAAAGAGTGTTGGCCAATAATACCCTACCATCAGGATCTTAATGGCCATGAATATTTTAGCATAGTGACCCCCACAATGACCCTTGTCAACATCTTGGAGAACATGTAGTTGATTAGTATTAGGAATAGACCAATAAACTAAGTCATCGGCACACACCTTATAAAGATGTCTATTGATCTTCATGAAGCATTTGGCCTGATGAAGAAATTGTTGTTTCTTCCAGTGGTCCAAGTCTTGTGGCATCTCCTAAGTGAAAAGATAAGTGAGGATACCATTGTACCATGCAAGTTCAATAGGCACTTGTTCATTCATTGTACTAGCAAAGAGGAGTTCATCAAGAAATTGATTAGAGAGTGGACTCTCCTCCTCTTTGTTGTTCAATCGTAACTAAGACAAGTGCTCAGCAACCACATTCTTAATTTCCTTTTGATTAATCATTGTAAGATCAAATTCCTGCAAGATCACAAGCCACCATATGACACAAGGACTCACTATCGACTTGTTCATCAAGAAGCAAATGGCACTGTAGTCAATATGCACAAACACTTGTATTCAAGCACATAGTGCTTGAACTTCTCCAAGGCAACACTACTACCATCAACTCTTTCTTTGTTGTGGTGTAGTTTAGCTATGCACCCACAATGCTTAGGCTTGTGTAGTGAATGTATTATGGACATTTTTGATCATCTAGTTACATAAGCATGACTCCCAAGGCATAGTTTGATGAGTCCACCATGATGTGAATTGGTTAGGACTAGTTAGGTGCTTGAGAATTGGAGTTTCTACAAGCTTCTCTTTGAGTTGCTGGAATGTCTTTTCACATTCCTTAATCCATATGAATAGAGCATATTTCTTTGTAAGCTTAACTAATGGTTTAGTGATCATAGAGAAATTCTCTATGAATTGTCGGTAGTAGCCAATGTGTCCAAGGAATGATTGGGCAGCTTTAATGATTTTTGGTTTGCAAGTTATTTCTTGGATGAATCTAATATTTTTAGGGTCCACCTCAATTTCTACTTAAGAAATTCTATGCCCAAGCAGAATGCCCTCTTGGATCATTAGGTGGCTCTTTTTTTAATTGAGTCAAAGGTTAGCCTCTATGCATCTTTTAAGCACTTACTCAAGGTCATCTAAGGCCTACTCAAAAATGTAGCACCATAGGTGGAGAAGTCATTCATAAAGACTCCCATCCTGCTACTAATATACTATTGAAAAATTCTAAGGACAAAGCTTTGAAAGGTTGCAGGGGCATTACACAGACTAAATGACATTTTTCTATAAGTAAGAGTCCCCTAAGAAATTATGAATGTAGTTTTGGCTTGATCCTTTGATGCGATTTGAATTTAGTTATAACCACTATAACCATCTAGAAATTTGTAAAAACAATGCCTAGAAATGGTATCCAATACTTGGTCTACAAATGACAATGGAAAATGATCTTTGTAGGTTGCCATGTTCAACAACGTAAAATTAATACACACCCTCCACTTGCCACATTTCTTTGGCATGATCACAAGTGGGCTAACCCACTCACTATCTACAATTGGATAGATGAACCTTGCCTTAAGGAGTTGTTTAATTTTCTAATTGATGATATGCTTCAATTTGGGATTCAGTCGTTGTTGTGGTTGCCTCTTTGGCTTGATGGAAGGATTGGTATAGATGCAATGTTAGCATACATGAGGATTAATCCTAGTGAGTTTAAGATATGATCAAGAAAAGGTTATTGGCCATTTGTTAACCACATTCAATAGCTTCTCATTCTGCAGACAAGTTGAGTTTTTAACTCTAAGGATTTTTGTTTAAATTTTTCTAGGATTTTCAACTCTCCCCAATAGGTATCATTAGGTTCATCATTGGAGAGTTGGCAATGAACTTACTCTAGTTCATCCATCCCTTCAACATAGGCACATGTCAAGCTCTTAGTAGGTTCCATGCAAAGTGTGTTTCTTTCAGGGTTAGTTGTTAGCCACTAGATGTCCTCATGTTTTGTTGCTACTATGTACAAGAACCTTTGAATTTTAGATTCATCTACATATTTTTTGCATGCTTTGATTGATGTACCTTTTATGATCCATAGTTTCTGCACATAGGTTAACATGATGGTATGCACTTTGGGAGGTGATTGGTTTGGAGGGCACTTGAATGGAATAGATGTAAAGGATGAGGAAGGAGTAGGGTTATTAGCCGCATGGGTCTATGAGGGCTTTGTAGGGCTATTATTTTGGAAGAATGGTCTTTTTCTAGGTCTAGCTTTTGAACCACTCAGCTAAGGAGTTGACTATAAATTAATAGCCCTAGTAGCATTACGTTGTTGTGGCTGGGCTAGAATTTCTTCCTACATTGATGGAGTAGGTGGTAATTGGGTTGAGGGTGGAGGGACATGAGTAGAAGAATGAGGAGGATGATAAGGATATGGAAACTTCCCTCTTAGATATGAAGAATGAGCTCTGTAATACTCAGGAGGGTAGTAGTGATGTTGAAAAGAAGCGTAACTGAAAGAGTCATGCAAAGACATGGGTTACTAAACATAGTACCCATATGGATATAGCTATCTATAAGGATACTTCTGCCTAGGTGGTGGAATCCCCCATGACTATGGATGCTACCATTAATGATACTGTGCAATTAGTTGTGGTGGAGCTCCACTTGAATAATAGGCTTATTGTTGGTGGAACTACCTTGGATTTCCTTGAGGATAAGGTAATCTTCTTAGTGCTTATCTTTTTGGCCAATCTAGGATTTAGAGAGTACACCCCAAATTATTGCAAGTGTGACACAATAGGGCAACATCCCTTAGGATGTTTGTATTGGCATATGTCACATCCATCATCATCATTGGATTTAGACTTCATAACCTCTTCTACAATAGCAGCTTTGTTCTTACCCCTTTGGTGGTCATGTTCAGCTTTCTTTCTTCTTCTACGATCATAATCACTACTTTGCTCTTTGGTTTCTTTTGCTATTTTTAGAGCGGTTTCAAACTTTTCATCCAAAAAGTCCCAAATTTTATCTACCTTAGCTGAAATTTTAGAGATGGATTTTTGAATCAACAAGATCTTTCATTGTACCACTTCCTCAACTGGTACCTCCTCCTCATTGTCAACAAACCAAACTTTCCTTTTTTTGATGGAAGGGTCTTGATTGTACTCCTTCATACTTTCTATTTTTCTGAGCTCTCCTTTTCTTTGCCAACCTACTCAATGAGCCTTTGCATCTGATGAGCTCTAAGGTCTGATAGTCTCCCTTGGGCATAAACCCCAAGAGTTCTCCATGTTTCTGATTGGAGACCATCTATGATATGGCAAAGATGCTTTCTTTAAGAATAAACATGGCTAGGACATTTATGCAGAAGAGAATAATACTAGTCCATGGTTGCATCTAGGGGTTCATGTGTTCCTTGTCACCAACCTTGGATCTGCTTTCATAAGTTGGACACTCGAGAGTACATTTGATATTTGTCATTGAATAGCTCAAGCATCATACTCCATCTACAGATTAATTTTGGATCTAGAGAGTGGTACTAGCTTTATGCTTCTTTTATGAGTATCCTAGGAAATAGCTTAAGTTTTTGCCAATCATTTTCTATGTTTTGCAAGACACAAGAATCATGAAAGGCTTGTAGATGGTTATGCGGATCTAAGTGGTATCCCCCTTTGAACTTGGGGATAGTGTTCATGTCCAACCACTTTATTCAGCTATCTTTCACATGCCTTGTTGGAATTCTTACTACCTCTGCAATATTCATCATGTTTTGAGTAGCAAACAAAGGCTCATCATAGTAATAGCCTATGTGATCACCCTGATGCCTATGATGCCCTCTATTTTCCCTTCTCTTATGATGGTGGGCCTCCCTTGAATGTCCATGTCCCTGATCTTGATCATCCTAATGAGCTCTATGATCACAATCATTTCTATCCCACCAGTTACCTCCATCATGATCATGTCCTCTACTACTTCAGTTGAAGCTTGAGGAGGAGGAAGAGGATGATGAAGGTGAAGAGGAAGGAGGACTAACACCATGGTGCCTGCCACCCCCTCTTTGATGATCACAACCATGATCATCATTATGATGCCTGTCCTTGTCCCTACCATGACTCCTATCTTTGGATCCCCCATGATCACAAGTTCCATTCTTACCTAAACTAGGATTGTTTATGGTGGGCTGTAAATTTTGGTTCAAGCCCCCTTCATTGAGACCAAGGGAAGAAGAGTCAATGAAATGAGAACTCCCAAAGAAGGGATCCTCATTGTCTTTTTTTCCCAATAGGAACAAGGAATTATTGAACCATTTTTTCTTTGTAGCTTCATAGCATTTCTCCTATGGTTGATCAATTTTGCATTATGCTTCAATGGGATGATAATCCCTTAAGTCATGGTCTTGCATAATGTATTTAGCATGGAGCCCATGGATGCCCAACCTCATAAGAGTTTGTTGGAGCATCATAGGAATTAATCGATTAGGTGACAACACAATGTTGTCCTTCATGTCTCTCCATTGCATTTGATCATTATGATGTAGGATGAGGGTGAAATCAGACATATACTCATTGGGATGAGTATATACCACATGGCATTGCTGGGGCATTGGTTGATTTGATTGTTCATTCTTTGGATTGGATGTGTGATCAAACTTAGGTGGAGAATCATCCATGTGAGAAGAAGACAATTTTGAATTAGAAGAAAATTCATAATGTGCTTTTTATAATTGTTGTTAGTGTTAGAATGATTGCAACTTTAAGGTTCAATCCAACATTGTGAATGATTTTCACTAAGTCTTAGAAGTGCACGAAAGTAGCTAAAATCCCCAACAATGACACCAATGATGAGTGGTGAGTATACCCTATGCCAAACCATATGAATCACTAGCATTTACCTAATGATTCGGTCAAATTCCAAAGACTTTATATTTCTTCATACACTAATTCTAAGAGGTGAAACTAACCATTGCAATCATTGCTTTCCTAGTTTATGATTAAGTGTAATTGAGGTATGTAATTTTTATCATTTTATCATTTATGAATTAAGTCACTAAAGAATAAAGAATAAAGTAATTTTAATGTTTAACTAACTAATTGATCTAAGAATTAACTAATGTCTAACTATACATAACATAAGCATTTGTTCCCACTTGTCGTACACATCTTGAACATGTTTAACACTACTAAGTGCCAAGCGTATGCTCAAAGTGTTCATACTCATGTGCTTTAATTAATTGCTATTTAATTTATATTAATTAATTATTTAATTACTTAATTACTTAAAACATTAAAGGAAATTTCTTGAAATATTAAATGCTTAAGTAAAATAATTAATCTATTTCAAAGTGCTACAGGATTTATCAGAAAGCTCATCTTTATTTCTGCACGTACTATAGTGCTCAGGTACAATAGTGCTTAAATAAAGATCCATACACTTTTTGACTTCTACTGCAAGCACTTACAAAATATTGTAACTTCTAAATGGAAAAACTGTAAGAACTTCGTTACAACTATGGAAGAGATGCCACAAATGCAATAGGTAGGCACACATTTATTAGCAAGATAGGGATCCCCATCAATGAATACACCTCAATGGATGAAACCCTACATTGATAGGATCACGTTGACAAGATCTTGTTGATGGGGTCGCGTTGACAACATCTCATTGACATAGCCAAATCATGAAACTCATCACAAAATGTATCGTGCCATAAGAATTTTTATGATTATCCTCCCTGCATAATGACCCTTGCAAGAATTCTCATGAGATCTTAAAGGATCCATATTTGATCAGCATTAGGCATTCAATGTTGTACTAAGTGATTAGCAAAAACCTTGTAAAGGTTACTCTTTATCTCCATGTAATGCTTGACTTGATGAAGAAACTATTATTTTTTTCTGTTGTCCCATTCTTGAGGAGTCCCCTGAGTGAGTAGATAAGAGAGGAATTCATTGTATCAATTAGGATCTTTAGGAGTTTGAGCATTAATAGCTTTTTAAAAAAGGAGTTTATCTAGAAATTGATCAAATAAAATTTCCTTGTTCTCTTTGCTGTTCCATCATAATTGAGACAAGTGGTTAATGACCATGTTCTTTGTTCCCTTTCTATCAATCATCGTAAGATCCAACTCCTATAAAATCATCAGCTACCATATGATATGGGGGCTCACTACTAGTTTATTCATGAGGAAGTTGATGGCATTATGTTGTGTGTGTACAAAGATATGATATCCAAGCACATAATGCCTAAATTTCTCTAAGGCATATACCATTTTCATGAGCTCCTTCTTTGCAGTGGTGTAGTTTAATTATGCCAGCAAAATTCTTCTTCTTGCATAATGGACGTAATAAGGATGTTTTTGATCATTTAATTATGTAAGAACAACCTCTAATGCATAATTGGATGTATCTGTCATTATGTGGAAGGGTCTAGACTATTCTAGAGCATGTAGTATGTGAGTCTCTACGAGCTTTTCCTTTAACTGCTAAAATGCTAGTTTGCATTCCTTAGTCCAATGGAAGGGTGCATCCTTCTTTGTTAGTTCTACCAATGGCTTAGTGATTCTTGAGAATTTCTCAATGAAACACTAATAATAGCCAATATGTCCAAGCAATGACCTTACATCTTTTACCATTTTAGGTTGTATAGTAATTCTTTGGATGACTTGTACGTTCTTTGGATCCACCTCAATCCCTTTGTTTGAAGTGTTGTGCCCCAAAACTATGCCTTCTTGGACCACTAAGTGGCTTTTCTACTAGTTGAGCTTTAGATTAGTCTTCATACATCCTTAAAGTACTTGCTCAAGATGGTCCAAGGCTTGCTTGAAAGTAGTACCATAGGTAGAGAAGTCCTCCATGAAGACTTCTATTCCATTACCAATTTGTTGTTGAATGATGCTAAGCATTAAGCATTGGAAACTAGCAGGAGAATTTCATAGGCCAAAGACCATCTTTTTGTATACAAAAGTTCCCTAGGGACTTGTGAATGTTGTTCTGGTATGATTCTCTAGTACGATATGGATTTGGTTATAGCCACTATAACCATCTAGAAAGATGCAATAGCAATGTCCTACGAGGGTGTCCAACACTTGGTCAAAAAATAGCAATGAAAAATGATGTTTAAAAGTTACTGTGTTGAACATCTTAAAATCTATGCAATCATGAGTGGTCTAATCCATTTACTATCTACAATTAGATATATGAACTCAACCTTAAGAAGTGTTCTACTTCTTTCTTTATAACTTGCATAAGTTTTTGATTTAGTCTTTTCAAAAACTACTTCTTTGGCTTGATGGAAGAGTCTATATAGATGCAATGCTAGCATAACCATGGATCTATCCTTGTTAGTTCATGATATGACTAGGTAAAGACTACTAGCCATTTTTCCACCACTTTTAGTAGCTTCTTTTTTTGATCATGAGCAAGGTTGGCATTAATGATTATTAACTTGCCATTATTAATAAAAGCATATTCCAAAATTTTTGATAAAGATTTTAGTTCAACAAGTTCCTACTTGAAGTGATTTGGGATTTTCAAGTATCCCCAATCCATTTCATTTTACCTGTGAGGGAGTTGAATATGGAGCTATTCCATTTCATTAATGTTCTCAATGTAGGCACTTGCAAGACTCTCTAATGGTTCTATGCATAGCATGAATTCATCTTGAAATTTTGATGTCAATCACTAGGTACCTTCTTAGTTCATGGTTGTTGCATACAACCACTTTTGAATGACTACAATTCTGACACACTAGTTTCATGCTTAGATAGCTCTGCCTTTGACTATCCATATTTTCTACATGCAATGGTACCCTGTGTCACTATATTTGATGCATGGAACCCTCTTTTTCTTCATTTTACCAAATTCATTTTCCTTGCAAATTTTCAAGGAAAATACTCTAATATTCATCTTGGCATCTATGGTACTTAGCTGAGTCATTCCCATAATGATAGGGAAGTCTCCCTTACAACTATCCACATGGATTACAAGGAAATCTATAGGATAGGACCACCCACTGATAATGATCATGCTGTCCTTCACTAGTCCCAAAAGAACAATGATGGACTAATTTGCAAATTCTAGTTTGATATAGCTCTTTTTGAGAGGAGGAAGGTTCCAGGTCTTATATAATTTTTGGTAGATTAAGTTTACCCTAGAACTTAAATCTAACAGATCCTTACATATGGAAACTTCCAAGATCAGATTTCTTCATGGAAAGTTGGACAACATTTATCTAATTAGTGACCACATGGGTTAAGATGACATTGTGGACATTAGAGAACTTTTGATTTGAAGGTAGCTCAAGAGTACTTTCAAAGGTAGATGAGGTAAGGTTAATAGTCATGGGTGGCTGCAAGGATTTTGTGGAGCTTTTCATTCTGAAGAATGATCTCTTGCAAGGTTTCAGTTCAAAATCACTTGGATGAATATCTAATTATAAGTTTACTACCCTTGTGGAATTTCACTACTATGGTTATGATGGAATTTCTCCTAGCATAGGTGGAGCTGGTGGGAAGGGTATTATGGTTGATGATGCAGGAGTTGCTGAGGGATATGAAGGAGGAAAAGGAAAAGAAGAATCCCCTCTTGAAGAAGGTACTCTATAATATTCCAAATGATAGTAGTGGTAAGAGAAGGAGACATGCCTAGATGAGTCATGGGAGGATTCAAGATGTTGAACATAATATCTATAAGGGTTTAGTTGCTTGTAAGGATATTGCTACTGTGGTGGTGGCATCCCCCACAACTATGGATTTTGCCACTGTTGGTATTGCTCATGACGTTGATGAGATGCTCCACTCAAATAATATGTTGTTTGGTGGAACTACTGCTTGTAGTGTTCTTGTGGGTAAGGAAACCACTTGGGTGCTTGCCCTTTTGCAAATTTGGAATTTAATGTATACATCCTAAACTTCTCCAGATGTGGCAACACTAGACAACATCCCATAGGATGTTTGTACTAGTAGATATCACATCTATCATCATTTGTTTTAGAGTTTGCAACCTCTTCAAGCATCACAACTTTACAATTTTGCTGATGGCAAGTCTTTTTTGCATCCTTCTTTCTCTTTCTATCTTGAGCACTACTTCCTTGCTCTGCTCTTTCTTTTGCAATTTTAAGAACTATTTAGAACTTCTTGTCTAAGGAGCCCTACATTTTATCAACCTTAGTTGATATTTTAGTGAAAACGTGTTGTATTGGCAAGGTATTCCTTTGCACCACTTCATCAAGAGATGCTTCCTTCTCTAAATTAGAGAAACACACCTTCCTTTTATGAATTGAGGGATTCCTATTATACTCCTTTGCACTCTCACATTTCTTTAGCTCATATTTTTCTTTGGCCACCTATTTAATTAACCTTTGAATATGATGGAACCTAATTTTAGAAAGTCTTTTTTAGGCATAAATCCCAAGGGTTTTCCTTGTCTTATTCTAAATTCCATTTATGATATGATGAAGTTGTTCCCTTTAAGAGTACCCACATCTTGGACACTAGTGCAATAGAGAGTAGTACCTACCTAGGGCCACATCCAAGGACTCAAGATTTCTTTTTTTTCATCCTTGGATCTACCTCAATAAGTTAGACACTTTGGAGTACATTTGGTATTTGTTGTTGAATAGTTTCGACATGGTACTCCATTGGTGAATAGATTCTAGTTCCAAGGATCGATACCAACTTTCTACTTCTTTGATGAGTATCCTTGGGAATAATTTAAGTTTTTGCCATTCATTTTCTATGTTTTGCAAGGTGCATGCATCATGAAAGGCTTGTAGATGATTTTATGGATCTATGTTATATCCCCCTTTGAACTTGGGAATATTTTCATATCTAGCATCTTAATCCTACTATCTTTTGGATGCCTTGTGGGAATTATCACTACCTCTAAAATATTGATCATGTTTCTAGTTGCCAGTAGAGGCTCATCATAGTTATTTCATTCACGATGGCCCCCTTCATGATCATGATGCATATGATGCATCCTACTATGCCTTTGCTCCCAGTGGTACTCTTCTCCCCCTTGTAGTTGTCTATGCCTTCGGTCATGATCATCTTTGTGGGATCTTCATTCATCTCTATCCCATCATCCATCTTCATCCTAGTCTTGACTACTCCTCCTTTTGTCTCAGTTCTAGCTCCTCTTATTAGAGTTTGATGATGAAGTGAATGACAAGGATGAAGAAGGAGAACTAGAAGAATAGTGTCTGCTAGTCATTCTCCTTTAGTCCCTACCCCCATTCTTCTATTTCTCTATTTTCTTCTTCTTATCATTCTCCTTGCCTTTAGATGAATGACTAGGATTTCTATCCTTTGAGGCTTCTTGATCTTGAGACCCTATCTTCCCATCACTAAGATTTTCCAAAGTTGACTATAATCATTGGTGAATGGTGGCCTTCTGAAAGAAAGGAAGAGAATCTATATATTGGAATTGGCTCATCCTCGTTATGCTACTGGAAGAATAATGATGTTGGAATCCTTTTGTCCTTAGCATGCTTTCATGCATCAATCTTTCTTATGCTGGGCATCTATAGGTTGATAGTCCTTATAGGTTCCTAATTTGATGAGATTAGCCATCAACATGGCAAGAATAGATTGATTGGAAGGAAATACAATGTTGCCTTCCATGTCTTTCTAGCACATTTGTTGACCTTGATGAAGAATAAAAGTGAAATCTGGATGGACATAAATGACTCAAAGCTGTTGGGACTTCTTTGGTACCTCATGTCATTAATTGGATTCTCATACATTTGGTGGAGATTTGTTCTTGTGAGAAGAAGACATGTTAGTTTTATATATAATTGGTATGCCTTTGATATTTTAATTTCTTTAATTATTTTCCTTTTTGAATAAAAGTGGGTCATTGTTGGTTTATCTTTACAACGTCTTTATATAAATTCATAATTTATTACTAATTGGTATACTTAGCTAAACTATGTCCTAGGCAATGGTGCCAATGATGAGTAGCAGGTATCCCCTATACCCAATCATAAAATATAACAAATGTTTACTAGTGATCCAGTTGAATTTTGTAGACTTAGTCTCTTAAGTTTTCCTATAGTCCTAAACAATGAATCATGGAGTTTATAATTGTCTTCTTCTTAACTCACACTTGTATTAATAGTATGTATCATTAAATATGAGTTAAGGCACATGATGTATATTTTCATAAGTATTTTTCAATAAATTTTTTATCCTAATGGCTAGATGAGTAGATGAAGATTTAATAATTAATGATCTAACTAATTGGATAATCTAATCACTAACTATCCTAACATAGAGTAACTGTTCTCACTTTTTGTACACATCCTAAACTCATATTAATACTACTAGGTTATCAAGTGGCTATTACTAGGTGTACTAAATATCTACTACTAGGATTATTAAGCATAATACATTATGCTCAAAGTAGTCGTACTTACATATTTATGATTAATTACATTAATTATTTAGGGCCATAAATGTAAATTTCATTTAAAGTAAAGTGTTGAATGTAAAATGTAAACTAATCTAAGTTCGATAATGAATATAGGAAATCTCAACTTTATTATTGTTCATGCCAATGTGTTTAGGTACATAGGAACTTGAATAAAGCACCATACAGACTCTTAAATTCATATTGCAAGCACTCAAGGGGAAAATATTATAACTATGGAGAAAAGAAACTACTAGAACTTGGCTATGTTATGAATTTTAGGTACCATAAATGTAGGTGGTGAGTGCATTTATATAGGCCTTGCTTACATCAGTGTTGATGCATCTACGTCAACGCAACCTACCATGCATCGATGGGGATATGTTGATAGGATGCTTGATGTGTGTTTGCCAATGTAGCCTATCTAATTATGACTCATGAAAAATTTTGTAAAGCATACTTTCATTTCATTGTGTTATTATATTTATTGTAAATGTTCATGAAGAGAAATATCTTTAGTATTGTTAAATCAATGTTTTACTATTGTTGCCATGATTTTACCATAAAAACAAATTAATCATAAATATATAAGCATAAACTAAATAAAATAAAATATTTTATATAAGGTATTTGTATTTCATCTCAATAGTTCAAATTTCCATTTTCTACTTGTAGAAACTATATCAAACCTTAAAACCCACATGCATTAGACTTCAATATCGTTTCAAACCAAATATACATATGAAAAATATTTTTATATTAAAAATAATTTTCAAACTCAACATGAAAAACCATGTTTAAAAAGTATAGATAGTAGGTTAGGAGGATAAATACACAAACTAAACATAAACAAAAAATTGAAGAAACAAAATAAACACAGTTGAAACTAAGAGAAGGAGATGAAATTAGGATAATGCATAGAAGAAATTGAGATGATGATTGCTATGATAGCAAGAATATGTGTGAGTGTATATATATATCATGAGTGAATATGAAATAAAATTTTTGTGCTTAGAGAGAAAATAGCACCATCACTTGATAAAATTAGTTATTTTAATTTTTGCTTCCTCCCTACCTTCATTGCACTTTTGGCCATAAATTTTTTTCCTATCAATTAATGAGTAGTGAGTATGTTCAATGTCCAACCATATGATCTACAAACATCATGATAGATCATTTTATAATCTATGGAAGGGATTGGTTATATGTCTATGAGTAGCATGGATTGATTGTAGGTTTCTATCTTCTTGGTTACATATGTAGTAGCCTTTCAATGTATGGTTAAACATAACCAAAATATATGATCAATGATGTCGTATAGCTCATATCTCTAATCTATATAGAAAATTTTTATAATATAATTAACTAATAATAGAAAGTAAGTCCTAATATAGCCTACATCAATGAGTGTTTGTCCCATGACTTTTCATCACATTCTTGGGTATTCACATTAACAATTGGGATTAGAAAACTACTACACCACTAGGTGTGCTAAGTATATCATCATTAGAAATTCCAAGCTAATGTGAGTTTAATGCTTGCTATCATGTCACACTCATTCCAATATGGTTAAAGTACATGGAAATTTCAATACTATGCTAGGAAAGTAGTAAATAAATATTGGATAGTAAATGCATGAAACTAAATCTAATCCAAGTTAAAATGCAAGAAAACAATATATGTTTTTATTACTATTCATAGATGATAAAAAGCTTTTTTGTAAATGGTTGCAATATCATATCTATGATGTTGTAGATATGATATCATAGATGCAATGTAGTGGGCCATTGTCATGCCTATAAATATAAGTTTGACGTCATGCCAAATTAACCTTTAGTCAACATTGAATGAAACTTCACTAGTTTGTTTTCTTGAACTCAGTGATAGTTGTGAGTGACCATAGTATGGTAAATTACATTTGTCCAAATGTAAATCTATTCTAAGTGAGATGATACAATGGCAAAGAATAATCTTGATCTTTATTTCCATGCATGAATTGTATCCAAGAATAATTCACTCAAATAAAGATGCTAGACAACTATCGTTTACTATATTATGGGCACTTAGAATGATCGCTAAGTTTAAGAAAACAAACTAATAGATAAGTTTCCACCTACTATTGATCTTAATAATAGTAATGATAGAAACTACATTAAAGAGAACTAGAGTGGACCAATGTAGAAAAGAATCTCTTATGCTCATATTGATCCATACTATCTAGATTTCACTTTTATCTTTTATCAAAATAAACAATTTGGATCAAGAAACTTATAGGATAATATTGTTATACCACCAGATTTTTCTACACTCTTAATGCTTCAAGAACATTAATTTAAGATGGTTTTGGGCATGTTCATGAAGGCTATCATGTCACCAAAAATATGATAAGGCCATATCAGCCAACTAAAGCTCAAGTTCAAAGAGATGCAATAATGGAATTTAGATATAAGCAAGAAAAAGACAAAAGAACACCTTAGATAATTACAATTTTTGAAAAAGTAGATACAAACTATGAAGTTAAAAAGTATTACCATCATCATTGATCCAATTCTTGATCACATATTCTATGTAAGTAAGACATGAGATGATAGAAGTTATATTCTACCTTAGCAAAAATTCATGGAAGGGATGATAATACCTTAGAATAAAGAGGGACTCAGGGCCTAGGGCCTCTAGTAGGTCAAAAAGAGATGAATCAAGGGGCTAAAGAAGGAGAGTAATCTAACATCTCTCTCCAATTCCATCATCCTTTGCATCATATTCATCAATTGATTATGATAGAATTGAATGAAGATATAGAGAAATGACTTTGCTAAGGAATCATGACAAAGAAAGAAGAAGGAATTGTAATGAACGATCAAAATGAGAAAGATATCTTGATGAAGATGAAGATGAAGAAGAGTAAAAAATAGAAGAAAGGCATAGAAGATGATACCATGAAGAGCATTAAAGGAGTCACTACTACAATAGATATAATGAACCTAAAGAATATGATGAACCCTTGTTAGCCACTAGAAGCATGATTAACATCAAAGAAGTAATGTACATTCCTACATGGCATTAGAGGAATAGTCATATCAAATGACTTGATATGAATAACATTTCAAAATTTAAAGGAGGATATAATGTAGATGTGCAACACCACCTTTAAGATTTCTATGATGCCCATGCCTACAAAATATTGAGAATGATTAATAGAAATTAAAATTGTTTCCAAGAACACTCATTAAAGAGTTAGAGAGTTGGTATAGATCATTAAAACTAAAATCAATTTGAAGATGGGACATAATGTTAGAATTATTCAATAATAAGTACCAAACCTATTCCAGAGTGTTAAATCTAAGAAAGCAAATCCAAGGATGTAAACAAGGAACCATTGATCCCTTGAAGTAGTTAAGAGTAGTTGTTATTCACTCTTACATAGATGTATTGGACATGTATTTTTACAAAGGCAGTAGCTAAGACAATAATTAATTAGTTAAACAAGATAAGAGATACCCTTGGTGTATACACCTAAGAAAGATTATGATAAATGACAACTCATTTCATACAAGGGTTATTGGATGAGGTTGCTAAGGAAGAAGATCAATTAAGGAAGAGAAAGTTAACTAAAGAATATAATAAGGACCCTTCCATTAGGAAGAAAAATGTGAGAATTTGTGAAACATAAGATGAGGAATCAATGAAAGATGTGATTTTAAAAAAATTTATCCATACAAAAATCTATTAATGACATTGCATCCAAAGTTAAAAAGATGCTGGACTTAGTTGATGAAAAATTTGCAATTGCAATAAAGATAGTATAAGAGAAGAGTGAACAACCATTCTCCAAAAACAAAGATAAGAAGATGAAGAATAGTGGATATGATAAGTATAAGAATGAAGGAAAATTTGCTATGATAGAAGAGGTTATGATATCAATCTATGAAGAAGAAATGGATGCGATGTATGCCAATATCAACATCTCAAGAAATATTATCCTATTATAACCCATCTACAAGGTAATTTCAAAAAACCTTATCAATAATAGTACTATCATAGTGGGACTCATTCTTAGTCATAAGAGTGGTATCGGTAGCATTGGTAACAACCATAGTCATGAGAAATGCTGCTATTAAGACACCAATATCCTTACCAATAACCATATCCCTATGGGTACTACCTCTAACAACTAGTATCTCCAAGTGATACCTTAGTTCATCCTTCCTCTCACTACTATCCATAGAGTATCACAAGGCTATAAGCCCACATGTAGAATCATCATGTTACATGATACATCTAACTACAACTTACTTTCATCTAGCTCATAATCCATTTCCACTAGTACCACCACTAGTTATACAAAGAGAACTACCAACACAATCATAGAAAAAGACAAGGGTAGTTAGTACACAAGATGAGAATAATACAAACATTTGTGAACCAAAATTAAAGAAACATCCTTTCTTTAGAATGAGTGTGGAAAATGCTCAAATGATAGAAACCCACCTAATCCTATTCCACCTATACTAGGTTCCCATGCAAGTATCATGCTTCAATCAACATTATAAAAAAATCTTATAACTTTCATGTCCATACAAATAGTGAGTTACTAGATCAAAGTAGAAGAACTCTTCAAGAAATGAATAGATCCAAGAAGTCCTTTAATCTATCTCTAAATAGTAGGAAATACACCATGTAAAGCTCTACTAGATTCAGGAACAAGGATAAATCTTATTTTGCAAGACATGTATAAGGCTTGGAATCCACCTTTATTAAAGAAATGTAATATCATATTAGAGCTTGCAGACTAGTTTATTACTATTCCACTTGAAAAAGTAGAGGACATTGTGACTCCTATTAGTGATTGAACATATCCTATACATGTCTTAGTCATTCACATGGAAAAGAATAAAGGAACATTCCTTATCATCATGGGAAAGACATGGTTTAGCATAATCAATGCTAAGATAGGAATAGGAAATTTGTTGTTGGATATTTCTAAGGAATATGATAAAGGAGTTGTATAAAGATAAAGAGTTTCATGCATTGCATAAAATGATATTTAGTGCAATTGCATGTGAAAGTGTGGACAACAAGAAGAGGTAGCATCCCAGCATGCAAAGTATGTGTAGAAGACATGTGTAGGTAGTATTGTCTATATGTAGTAACCACCCAACAAGAAGGCACCTAATGGATTATTAATGAGGTAGAGTCCAATTAGATATGTTCATGGGACTAGTTATAAGAATCACAAGCACCTATGTTAAAGAAAAATATAAGGTCAAATAACTAAGAAGGTATTTTTCCACTTAGAGTTTCAACAAGAAGAAAACATTGAATTGAGAAAGCTAGAAATTTATGATAGGTTTGAACAAAAATCCTTAGAACTCAAGACACTACTAGGAATACTAGAATATGCATTTTTGAATAATGAAAAACTAGTAATTATCAATGCTAATATTTGATATAAGACAAAAGCATAAACTACTTAAGATTGTAAATAAATAACTAAAAACTCTTACAAGATCTTATGATGAAATAATAGACATAGATCCATGTATTTATCAACATTGCATTTATGCATATCTAGTCATCAAGCCATGCCATTAGCCTTACCAAATATTGAATTCAAAGGTTAAAGAGGTAGTTAAGAAAGAATTAAAAAAGTTAGTTAAGGCAATATTCATCTACCTAATCCAAATAGTAAATGGACCAGTCCATTGGTCATTGTTTCAAAATATGATGGCAAGTTGAAGATCTATATAGATTTATGACTATTAAATATGGTAATGTTCAAATGCCATTTTCCTTTACCATTTGTTGATCAAGTCCTAGATTCTATAGCAAGACACCAGTATTATAGCCTTCTAGATGATTATAATGGATACAATAAAATCTGTATCATACTAGAAGAACAAGAAAACATTCACATTCACAAGTCCTTGGGAAGCTTTCACCTATAGATAAATGTCATTTGGTCTTTGCAATTGCTCTTGCAATATTCCAAAGACTTGTCCTTTGTATTTTTAAAAGTAGATTGATAATGAAGTTGAAGTATTTATGAATGATTTCTTTGCTCATGGGCTTAACTTTGGGCAAGCTCTAGACTATTTAGAGTATCTTCTAAAAATATTTGCAAAGATAAATTTAAAGCCTAATTTAAAAAGGGGCCACTTGCTAGTTTAGGATGGAATCGTTATGGATCCTAAAGTTTCATAGAAAGGAATTGAGGTGGATCTTGATAAAATAAGACTCATAGAAAGCCTCATCCAATGATCAAAAATTATTAAAGATGCTAAATACTTTCTTGGTCATGGAAGATACTATCAAATATTTATTGAGAATTTTCCAAAATTAAAAAAAAATCACTAGTGGAACTAACAAAGAAAGGCATATCATTCATTTGGTTAGAGGAGTATGAAAATATATTTGAGAGCCTGAAAAACTTAATCAAAGCTCCAATATTAAAAGCTCCATATTGGTTATGATCTTTTCACATTATGATGGATGCTTCCAACTATGCATTAGGAGTAGTGCTTACTTAGCTAGATGATTGAAAAAGATGTTACTATATTCACTATGCCAGTCATAGTATTACTAAAGCACAAATTAAATACACCACTATAGAAAAGGAGTTGATGGATGTGGTGTATGAACTAGAAAAAGTTTGACACTATGTGCTTGGTTATCTTGTAAATATCCAGACTAACCATAGTACAGTTAGGTTTTTATGAATAAACCAGTGGTAAGTCCAAGGATAATAAGATGGCATGTGATCTTATAGAACTTCAAAATCACTATGATTGATAGAAAAAAACATAGAAAATATGGTTACTGGTCACTTATTAAGATTAAGATAGGAACCAAAAAATTATGAAGAACTAGTATGAGACCTATTTTCTAATGAATTATTAATCATAAAGTCTACAACGATTGTAGATTTAATAATAAATTCCTAGTTAATTGATTATATGAATTATCTCATGTCAAAAATAGTTCCTACTGAATGGGATAAAAAAAAAAGTAATAGTTCTTTCACAAAGTAAAAAAGTTCATTAAGATTTAGGGTAATCTCTACAAGATTTGTGTTGATGAACTAATTTGATGGTTATTATTCATCCTATGTAATGACCATCACATGAAGGATTGATGGTGGCCATTACATAGGATGAAGTACAACCATAAAACTCCTAATGGTGGTTTACTTTTAGCCTATTATATTAAGGAATAAATATCTCTTTGCAAAATCTTGTAAAAAATGCCTGAAAGATGGAGTGATGATAGCTTGGAATGATGGACCATAATAGTGGAAAATTAATTTCATGGGTTCCATTATACTAATGTTGAATAAGAATTTATACATAATTAAAGTGATCAACTATTGTAAAAAATGGACACAAGACATTGTAGTAAAGAATTTTACATCAATAACAATAGTCAAGCTCTTTCAAAAACATGTGATGAACAAATTCAACATACCATAAGCAATGATTTTAGGTAATAGAACATACTTCACTAGGGCTACATTTAAATAATTAATTCAACATCTTGGGGTTAACCATAAATTAATAATACCACATCATCCCCAAGTGAATGGATAGGCTAAAGTAACTAATATTTAAATCACACAAATTTTGACTTGAACTATTAGTAGGTATAGGAAGGACTAAAGTACTAAACTAAACAATTCCCTCTGGGCATATCACTCAACTTGGAAACTTTTTATAGGGTATTCATCATATGGTAAGTTATCTACTTTTCTAGTTCAAGCCAAGATTCACACCCTAATCATTGACTATTCCCTATATATAAATTTAGATTTTACCCAAAAAGAATGATTAATGAATCTTAACCTATTGGATGAAAATAGATTAATAACTCAAATGTTCAACTAGGTCTATAAGAAGTACATTAAATTTCAACATGACATTAGGATTCAATATGTTTTTATTAGACCAAATGATAGAGTCCTATATTACAATCCAAATCATGTGACACAGTGGGGTAAATTTCAAACATTATAGGAAGGATCTTAAATCATCTATGTTACATATCAATTTGATGCCATGTAAATCTCACCTTGACAATCCATGGAAACTTATTTTTTTCATTATCCAATAGGTTAAACCATTCAATAACTTTGAACTACTTGTAGAGTCCACCATTACCTTCACTAAAGAGAAATCCCATTCAATCTTCTATGTTTCCTATTTCAATGATAATTGTGAGGGAGTACTTGTAATTCTTAGGACTTATGATTTTCTTTTGTTTTTTCTAAATTCTTTGCTATATTTTCATTCTTTTATATTTTTTTCCTGTTTCTCTTTACATTTTTTTATTCTTTGTATCTTCTATTCTTTATAGTAGTGGATATAGGTGCTATTACACAATGAATTAGAAATGACATATTTTAAGAGATGTTATATTTGATGAGACAAAGTTTGGTACAAGTGATTTTTTTTTAAAAAAATAAGAAACTTTAAACACATCAAAGTTCAAAATCTTGGATTCAAAGAGACCATCCTCACACTTAAATAAAAGACAAAAATTTTGAAAGAAGAACTACAAGATTTCACAATATTACAAATATGGCATATTCAGTTGTTTCAAGTGAACTAACCAATGTCAATGAAGCCATGAGATTAAAAGTGTAGTAAGAAGTCTTGGACAAATAATACAATGACATCCTAAGAAATAACACATGGGATTTAGTGCATAAACCAAAAAAATGGAAAGATTATTGATTTTGAGTGATTGTATAAAACAAAGTACAATAAGAAAGGAGAAGTCACGATATACAAAGGAAGACTTGTGGTAAGAGGATTTGAACAAAAGAAACACATTGACTATGAAGAAATCTTTGCATCAATGGCCAAATTTAAAATCATCAAGCTCATTCTCTCCATAGCAGTACATAAACATTTAAATATTCAACCAATGGATGTCAACTTAACATTTCTAAACAAATACATCAAACAAGAAGTATACATATATAAGCCTAAAGGTTATGTTATCAAAGAAAAGGAGAACAAAGTATGCAAACTCAAAAGAGCTCTATATGGCCTAAAGCAAGTACCCAGGGCATGGTTCCAAACAATTAATGACTATCTCAATGCAAAGAATTGTCAAAGTTGCATGTTTGAACCAATACTATATTTCAAGAAGGATAGAAATGAATTCATTATCATATCACATTATCTTTATTGTTTCCAATAAAAGACTAGTAGATGATTCCAAGATTGACATAAAAACTAAATTTGAAGTGAAGGAACTTGGATAATTGAGCAGGTTCACTCATATAACTAATCACCTTCCAACACTAACTCTAGATATTATGAAAAGATAATTAATTTTCTAGAAAATAAGAAAACTAGCTATCTTCAATTATTTAATTATAAGATTACAATAGGGTTTTCAAAACCCACAAAACATACAAAACTTCTAAAAACATGTAAATGATGCTGCAAAGTAGGAGGCTCTACAACTAGAGAATGGTTGTTCTCAATTCAAGACACAACCAATGGAAAATCTCTTTCATAAGCAAAGACTGAGATTTAGTTTAGATAAGTAAACAAGAAACAAGAACACATAGGCCAATCCAAACATATTGATATTGGACCTACAACCACACCTGTACTCACTCGATGTGCTCTATCATACTCTTACCAAGCTCTTTTGAACTTAATAGCTCTTACCAAGACTTCTCCTCTTACTCTTGGTCTATCCACACACATGAAATACCATAGATTTATTAAGAAAACAAGATAAGAAAAATCAAAGAAAACATTCCTCAAGCTCTACTTGAAGATCCTCCACTTTTGTCCATTCTTTCTTACCTTCTTCTACTATTTTTTGAATTGGAATAGCTAATTTCGAAAGTTTCCTGGTTGTATAGGTCATCTTTGGCCTTCTTAGATGATCTTTTGGAAAAACTAAACTTTCAAGGAAGACATATGCTACTGTTAGGAGACATCTCCTCAATGGAAAAGATGTCTCTTATAGAACAAGATATCTTTCTCGAGATGTGTTCTATGTTTGTTAAGACATCTTCTCAAAATCCAAGATGTCTTCTACCAGACTTAAGATGCCTTCTATAAAGACTCCACTTCTAGGCAAGAAATCTCCTTAACCTCTAAGATGTCTCTACATAGCTTGAAACTACAAAATATATGTGTATGAAATAATGAGGGAATCAAAAGAGATGTCCCTAGATCAGAGAATACAACTACTTAGGAATTGAAGTGAACTAGGATAAGAAGGAAATGAAGATTTATCAAATCAAATAGGCAAATTATATCATTAAAAATTTCAATCTAAAGAATGAAATTTGAAGTTAGCAAGAAAAGATAAAACTCTCATAGATACAATCATGTATAGAATCATGATTAGATCACTTTGGTTTCTCTACCATACTAGAATAAATTTAAAATATGTAACATCATACTTATATAGATTCATCAAATAGCCAAGATAATCTCACATGCAAGCATTTGTGCATCTTCTCAAGTATGTAAAAGAAACTTGCAAATTTTGGATTCAATTTAGTAAAGAAGACAATAAGCTTCATGCATATTCAAATGCTAATTGGGTAGGAGATCATAAAAATTCCACATCAAGAGCTCTCATTATGCATGGAAAAAATCCAATATACAAGAAATTAAAGGAAAAAAAACCATTCATCAGCTTATCCACTTGTGAAGCAAAATTTATTGCCATGGCCAAATGCCTTCAACACATAGTTAGGCTAAATAAACTTCTCTCACACTTAGGATTTGAAGTTGATCTTCCTAAAAATTTGTATTATGAAAATACAACAACAATTCAACTATCCTAAGACTATGTGCATCACAAAAAATCCAAACACATCGACATCAAATATTATTTCATCAAGTAATGAGTGAAAGAAGAAACCATTAAACCAATTCACACTAGTTTAAAATAGCAACTTACTAACTTTCTAATAGAAAATCTTTTGTCTTGTAGGATCGAGTGCTTGAATGAATCTATAAGAATTCAAAGCATGATAAAGAAAGTAGAAAGCAAAGATGAAGAATAAAGATTATCTTCCACTTTAAGAATGGATTGTTGGTGTTTAAAAAAAAGACAATAATTTTTTATTTTTATTATATAGCAATTTATTTTAATAAAATATAGAAAATTTCCATATTGATGAGTAGTTATAATATTATTTTGGACCCAATCCATATATATATAATTTTTAAGTTTTTTTCCATTGGGACTATATTGTATTATTTTTAGTAAACTTTGTCCCAATTGTCACATATATATATATATATATATATATATATTAAAGGCATATCTTGGAAATTTGTATCATAGAATTATCAATATAATTTCAATAAGAATTTGACTATTTCATCATCAATTGATCAATCTTCATCAATTCATTAACATACATTAACATCATTCATCATTATTTACTCAAATTTGGAAGTTGAATAGCTTGAATTGAAAAAATTCTCTATTTCGATTATTTCTTAATTATTTCATAACATTTTTATTGATTCTAGATNTATATTATTTTCTAAGAGAATTTAGCTCTATAGTTTAGTAGATTTTTTGAATCCTCAATTCTTACTAGAATAAATGAAAGTCAATGATTAGATCATATATCTGTCATCACATAACAATTTTATGTGATGTTAGATTTATTTGAAAGCTAATGTCTTTGGAAAGGCTTCATTAAAGTTTTATCCTTAAAAACTTAAGACATTTGAGTTATCATCTCTCAAATTTTCACTACCATCATTGCCACAATTTCTAATAGATTAGAAAGGACATAATATAATCTCTATGTATCTTTTTTAGTACCTTATTTTTTCAAATTGTAGAGAACTTTCTAATATTTCTAAAAATATAAATTATATTATCTTATTCTTTGTGAAGTCAAGATAACCAAGTAATTCTTTCATTGCTCAAAATTCCCTTAAATTCTACTCTTCTCAATACTTTTATATGGAATGCAAACCACTTCATGATTTTTACCTTGGTATGTACATGAAAACAATGATACATTCAAATAATTAACACCTTCATATAAATGAAGGTAAGACAAATGTGGAATGATTAACTTCTTTGGGTTACTACAAGTGTAGTTCATGTCCATAGACAAAGATGCATTGATCTCCTTTCCCTAGGATCATTCATATTGTAGAAATGAAAGTCTCTAGGAGAAGGTACTACTTACTTCTCAGCATGTATGCACTTTAGTATTTCTCCATAATCATATCACACATCTCTTGCTTCTCATGAGCAACATACCTTGATTATTAGGAAAACATAGGTTCATAATCTATTAAATCCTTGATGAAGTATTAATTGGATAAAGCCTCCTCAAAGATCGTAGATGTAGCTTCTCTAGGCGCATTACAAATTAGTCCATGTACATCATGCCATTGTCCAAATTTTTCATAATGAAATTTCATCATAGCAGTAAGTGGTGCTTCATTCACCATGTCTTTGAAGGTAACTTTGACCAATAGAGGATTATTCTTTAATCCATTCTCATTGTTAAATTCAGCCATGATTACTTCAATCCTCTATTTCCTACAAAATTAACAATTGAGAAAATAAAATTTTCTAAATATACAATTAAAATAAATAATTGATAGATGCCTTTCCTAGCAATGATATGATTGATAGAGATCCTCCTATCCAAGACTACAAAAGGTCGATTAATGGTATGCATAGTGAAGAAATAGACAATCCATAGATGTCTTATGTCTTTCTTGGTAATGATATCATTGATAGAGGTCCTCCTAACAAGGATAATAAAAGATCTATTAATGACATGCATATTGAACTATTCGTAAATATCTAAGATGATAGAAATGTGAATTAAAGATTTTACTTGTGTATATCATTATGTTCAATAAATAAAAATATTATAGTATATATGTTCTAAGAGAAGAAACCTATGTTGTAATGGTAAAAGAGATAATATTTTTGAAATTTTATAATTTTATATTTTTTATATATTTAATAGATAAATAATAAAATAATAAATAATTAATACACATATGTTTCAATCCCTTATAGGATTAACACAACAATAGCATATGCATCTAACTACTTACACTAAAATCCCTTCTGGAACAACTACAAAACCTCATGCATAATGTTGCGATCCCTTGCAAGATAGGTGTAATATATTACATATGAAATACCTATGTAAAATGTTCCTTAATCCTAGAAGGGATTTCAAACTTTCAAAAAATAAATAATATTATTAAAAAAATTAAATCACATCACATAAATCGAAGAAAGAGTCTAAAGAAAAAGCCCAATAATTTTGGAGATGTCTTTTAAAGTTTTTATCTTTATAACTAATGAGCAGTGAGTAGTCTCTATGTCCAATCATATGAATCACAATCGCTGTAGTAGTAATTTGGTCAAATTCCATGGACTTTAGTTCCTAAGTACATTGATGAGCAAAGATAATGACTTAAGATAACAAGTGTATGGTTAAGTGTAAGCCAAGGCATATGATTTTTATTTGTGTTTTTATTTTATTTTATTTAATATAAATTTAAATAAGAGAAATGATTAAGGATTATTACTTAACTGTCTAGTACCTTAATCTAGCTATCCTAGCATAAGCATTCAAGCCCACTTTCCATTTGCATCTTGAACTTGCTTGAACACTACTGGGTTACCACGTGCCTATTGTTGGGCATACCAAATAGCCACTACTGGGATTCCTAGCGCTAAGCAATATGTTCAAAGTGATCATACTTATGCATTGTTATTAAACGAATTAATTAATCAAAGACATTAATGTAAAAATGCATAAGTAATAAAGTGCATAAAAGGAAACATTAATCTATCACAAGTACTGCAATGAATGTTAATAATCTTATCTTTATTACTAGTGACATTAATGTGTTTAAGTATAAGATGCTTGAATAAAGAACTATACAATCTTTAAATCCTACTATGGGCACTCAGAAAATATTTTACCTCTCAACTAAGAAAATTGCAAGACTTTGGCTATGCTATGGAATTAACATGCCATAAATGCGGTGGGTACATGCATTTATATAGGCAAAGAAAAACATTATGTTGATGGACCTACATTGATGCATCTAATCATACATTGATGGGGATGCATTGGTAGGGTTGCGTTGACACATTCCCATCCACATAGCCCATTGAGTGATTTATCATACCCCCACAACTAAATGAAAACTTGTTCTCGAGTGAACGAAAATAGGGTAAAGTTTCTTATAAAATTGGAAAGGTATGGAGTCACAAGTTGACAGACTCTACTGACTAATTCTAAGTGCTGAATTATATGGAATTACAATAATTACAAAATTGGATATTTAGGATAACAAAATTGAACACCCCTATAAAAATGAACATCTAGAATACTTTGGTGGCCAAAGATGAAGAGGAGATCAAATAATGCCAAGAGGTGGAGGCTCCTAGAATGTTGAAGGACCTTCTCTAGCCTTTGACACTTGTGGTGGTTGTAGTTGAGGTTGAGGCTATTCTTTTGCAATTGCTGCTTCTAGTGGAAGGTGAAAGGAATCCAGCAATGCCTTCATCTTCTCCTCCTTACTCCATGGGTTGTACACAGTCCACACAGCTTCAACAATGTGGGCTAGTATAGGGATGTCTCATGGATAGGGCATTGTCAAGAATAACTTTTTGACATTGAAAAACCATGCTATGAATTATTTACATACCACATGAAATGTATTGACAAGGTTTTACAGTTCATGATAGTCATTTATCCTCCTAGCCAAGTTCTCAACAATTGATCGTTGGTTAGTAAATTAGCTCCTGAGGACTTCAAGCTCTTCATTAGCTACTTTTAGCTTCTACTTGGTGTTTTTGTGATGCTTGAACTCATCCTCATAGAGGAGGTACGATCTAGCCACTTGCTTCTCCAACTTTGACCTTGGCCTTTCAACTATCAACATCACCAAGTTTACATAATAGAGGTTGGCCAGCTCTATGTATTCTATCATTTTCTAAATTTGCAACTCCTTTAGGTAGATCTCTACTTTGTTGTAGGTATGCAGTCCATCAAAGATTGGATGTCATACATTGCCTCTCTACTAGAGTTACTAGAGGGCCTTATTCATTTTTACCTTGGCTAGTTGAATCTCTTTGTCATTTACCTCCTTGAGGAGCCCAACCTGGTCTTTATAGTGATTTTTTACTTGTTCAAAATTTAGGGTCTCATTTTTCCAAGTGGCTACCTTAATGGCTATTTTCTGGTGAAGTGCATGGACTTTCATCATTAATAAATTACAGTTCTCTGCTACCAATCTCCTTAGATCCATGTTCACCTTGGTGAGATACTCCTACTGCTATCTCACAAACTCAACCATCTAGTCATTTTTCTTATCGATATTGCACAGGCGATGGATGTCTCTACTTTGAGTCAGGTTCTTCTTACAAACTTGTACCAAGTCCTTATCAGTGTAGGTAGTGATAGCTTTTGATAAGGATGCATCAAAGACTGCCATCTCTTTAGCATTCTTAGCCTTTTTAATTGATTTTGATGCTATAGAAAAGCTTCATCCTATGTAACGGCTTGGTTGAGAATGGCAAGATTGGCTAAGTGGGCTCGCAGTCTTGTAACCTTGGTAGCCAATTGTCGATTTTTAGTAGTGGCTACCTCAAGTTGGATGTTTACAATGATGAGCTTACCCTTTTTCTCTAGTAGCTTCAACTAGGTAACTATGATTTCTTTTGAGAGATCGAAGAACTCTGCAAGTGATTGCCAAGTTCCCACCAGTCAGTGCAATACATCCTCATATTAGGCTATACCTATCCTTCCACTAACTACTCTTGTGGAAGCTTGCACATCTTTGAGTGTAAGAATGTCTAGCATAGTTGTTGCAAGAATGTTATGAGCCTCTATTACTCTATCATCCATCACCTCCACTATTGTTTCCTATCCATGATGATGCATCACTAGGACAATCACCTCCTCACCCTCTTCTAGGTGCATCAAGAAAGTAGTGGTATTTCTAGAGATCTCTAGGAATTGTTGTTGTCCAAGGATGGACACCATCACTTCCTAGGTGTTTTTATTTGATCTCATGGGTGCCTATATTTGTTGTGTCAAAAACAACATTGCATTCTCCTCTAGCCAACTTATTGTCCTAGTTACTTCATTGAGGTGGCTCAATGTTGGCCGGTATACTAATGACTTTCCACCACTTGGTTCTCCCTGTTATTGTTATAGGAGTTGCTCATGGAGCTTTCAACATTATTTCTCATGTGTTCTATTGCTACACAAGCCTCCAACATTATTTCTCTAGTAGGTGGTGGTGGTGGCCGCTCCTCTTCAAGTAGCTTGGTGGGTGCCTTGTCCTTCATCATCTCCTGCTAAGATGTGATAGGAGTAGGACAGAGTATCATTTGCATAATGGGATATCCCTCCCCTTTTGAAATTTTTTTGATTAGACATGAAAAGGGAAGCATCTTTCTCCCTCACTCATTCTCTTTGAATTATTTTTCAATTTCCAGGAAGATGAGTTGGGGGAGGTTGACTGGGAATTTTCTAGTTAGAGAGACACATGCATGGGTAGAGAAGGTAGTGACCTTGCTTGGCCTTATCATTGGGTTTAGGTGATAATCCATAATCTTGCAGTAGGCCCTCTCTACCTTGGTGAGTGCATTGTACTCCTTACCATCCACTCCATAGCACTGTTGGATCCATTCCTTTTAACTTCTAGATCTAGTTGTGTGGGAATTTCCATCAGGGTCATCCCAATGTTAGGTAATTCAAGAACCTCTACAATGGCCTCAACCAAATAGAACATGTTGATGCCTTTAATTTTCACCGTAGTGTTTTCTTATTGGTTATTCTACAAGAGATAAGTTTCTTCTATGTACCATTCCCCATTGGAAGTGAGGATGGATCACATGGAAGATCCTTGCAGTTGTGTTTGACCTCCTCTAGTGCTAGGTCTAATAAGGGGCTAAAGTTGAGTTCCCAAAGAATAGCACTTTGAACCTTATTAGAATGAATTTGCTTAAGGTAGGCCTTAGTCAAGGCAACCTCTAGATTTGGTCCAGGCCTTGGCACCTTGTCCTACCTAGACTGGATTGTGTCTGTAGTGGGAATCTAATGAGTAGACTCTACTTTGGGCTCCTCCTAAAGAGGTCCGATGGCATGAATCACTTCCTCACCTTGTTGGGGTTTTTGTGGTTGTTGGCCCTTTTCCTCTCATGGCTATTTCTCCTATGGTTGTGATGATCCTTCTCCTTGTGGTCTCTTCGGTGCCATTAGCAATCATGCACATAGCCAAGGATTAGTGTTTTATGTGTAACTTATAATACTTTTGATATCTTTCCCCATTTGGCTAGTTACACTTAGGCTAATTCATGAACGTAGAAAGTTGATTATTTTAATATTATTTTATTCCAATGGCTACTTGAGTTTGTTGATGAGGTTTAACTTATGTGGATTTGTAACATTAACAATTATTTTATTAGTTAAACCATTTGGGAGTTGAAAAATTCCAAAAAGTTTTCCATCATAAACCATAGGTTTTTGGCCTCCACACATAAAGCTCATCTTTGATAGCTAAAGGGTTGAAGAATGAGTTGAATTGATCAAGTAGTTAGGAAGTTATGGGCTTGGGAAGACTCCAGGCTTTAAAAATTGCAAAAACTCCCCTAATGTTATGAGGCAAATGTGAAAATTTAGCTAACTCTCACTATGTATTTATACTATTCTTCTGTTGTGTTAATGGGGATACATTAACACATCAAGCTGCATCGATGTAGCCAATTTTTTTTTTTTTTTTTTACAATACAAAAATCACATAAAGAAAAAGAGTTTTTCCATGAAATTGGGATCCAGAGGAAGCCAAAAAAACCTAGCATAATGAAAAATGAATGAAGAGGGCTAAGAATATGTTTGATAAGGGGATTTGATAGGAGATTAATTATCAAGAAGTGCAAAAATTGGATGCTTTGAGGTGGAAAACAAAGGTTTTGAAAGAAAAATGACAAAGGAATAGGAAATTTAACCATCTCAACCAAAGAGTATGCAAGTGAATCCACACCATAGCAAGCTTATGCCCTTGCATGCCCTCATATTAAGGAGTCCATGGACCTTAAGGATGATTAATGGTTGTAGATTGTTAAAAATCGAATCACTAAAGAAACCATCAAAGAGTTAAGACTGCACAAAATGAACCTATCAATTAATCATGATAATGGATAGTAAGTGGTAAATGGAAAGAACTGAAGGATGAGAGAGAGAGAGTATGGAATGGAGTTCCGTATCATGGTCACATGAAGTCCCTTATGGATGATGTCATTAATATGACCTAATATTTTTCATCCTTAGTTGGAGCCAAGACCATCCACTTCTAGTGACTTTACATTGGCATATTGAGATCATTCCATCCCCTAGGCTACAAGAACATCCCCATAGATCACTCACCATTCCAATGAAAGAAGAAAAAAGAAGCAGAAAGTGAGAGGGCCTTAGTTAGAGGGGTGCCTTTAGGCATGGGTAACATGTCTTTTTAGCCCCATAACAAGTGCTTGTAGTCTACTATTATGTCTATGGGATGTGCTTTGAATGCCCATAGATTTTTTAATATATGGGAATTACACCATGCAAAGACATTACTTCATATTTATTGGTTGATGTAGGAATGGTAAGGAATCCATGGGAATATTCATGAAACCCCATATGGTAGGCAGGTACAAAAGGTGAAAAATCCCCTTGAATCCACACCCTTGTTCATCCACTTTATTTGTTCCAAGTTTGGAAAATACCAAGGTCACAAATTCATTGTAAGTTTTTATTAATAAGGGACCCCATATTTTTTAAATGAGAAAAAACCATAGAGTTTTGTGAAATGGGAAGATGATGTAAACTCATGGGCTGGTATCATGAGAAAACTAGTGTTCCATTAATTAACATCAAAATTCTAGGATGAAATCTAGTCATTTGCAATCAAGTAACAATACAATCGAACAAACCACCATCAATCAATAGCTCTGTTTGACACCAAATTCCCAATGGCAATAAAGAAAGAGAGGACACATATGAAAACTCCAAATAAGGTAAAATATAGGAAAAAGATTAAAATATTCGAGAAAATGAGAAACATATAAAAATGATGTAAAATAAAAAAATTTTGAAAAATTGAGGATCCCCTCATATAATTATTATCATGAATGGCCATCTTCCCCATGATTGAGTTGGATGAGGAAGATATGAAAGATTGAGTGTGCATGGCTATTAATTGAGACATTCTTTCCAATAGTTGTTTTTCATGCAAAGAAAGGTTTAAGTTATTGGCTATTCACCAATAATCTCATACTTGGGTTGTTAGAATGGTATATCAACATGGCCTTGGATGGAAAGTTTTTGTATATAATGTAAGGACCCTCCCATAACATTTGAAATTTGGTACATTGAGGTACATGCATGGTGTTCTAGTAGAGCACCTTATCTCCTAGTTGAAACTTTACTTTTCATGTCTTAAGGTTATGACGTTGTTTGTTATGTAACTTGTGCACTTCATTTGATGATAAGGCCACTAATTTATTCTCATCTAGCATATTGAGGTTCATCAGTCATTATCTTTGGGCTAGACTTAAGTCCAAGTTAAGGTCATAAGCTATTGAAAGTGTATGGAGCTTAGCTTGGATGGAAAGCATTGGAAGTTTTCTGTACATGAGCTCATAGGGGGAATACCTAATAGGAAGTTTCCACATTGATCGATAAACCCAAAGAACATTGTTAAGTTTACTACTATAGTCCTTTCTATATTTAATAACTATTCATATTAGTATTTTAGTAATTTTCCTACTAGTAACCTCAACTTGACTATTGGATTGGGGGTGGTATGAGGTTGTTAATTTATGTTCAACCCCTAAGCATTTCATGAGCTTTCAAAAAGTGGCACCTATAAAGTGTGCTCCATTATTTGAAATTAGTGCTTGTGGCACATCAAACTTATTGATAACTTTTTGTTATACAAACCATGCCATCGTAGAGGATGAATAGCTAGTGATAGTGGAAGATTTAGCCAATTTGGTATAGTAATCAATAGCCATAATGATGTAGGCCCTTTTATTTAACATAGGATTGATAGGCCCCATGAAATTAATCTCCCAAAGATCAAAAAGCTCCAATGGTTAAATCCACTATTGCAGTTCTTCCATGCATGCAATCATCCCTTCATCATGTTGGTACCAATCATATGAATGGAAAAAGTGATGGGTATCTTGGAAGATCATGACCCAATAATATCCTACCATAAGGATCTTAATGGCCATCCTCCTCCTAGCATAGTGGCCACCAAGGACCTTCATGTGCATCCTAGAGGACTTAAAGATGATCTCCATCAAGGAAACACCATCGAACCAAGCCATTAACACAACTCTTGTAAAGGTTTCCCTTGATCTCCATGAACTGTTTCACCTAATGAAGAAATTGTTGCTTCTTCTTGTTGTCCCACCCTTGTGGCATCTTTTGAATGAGTTGATAGAAGAGGATGTTGTCATAATATTTTGTTTCCTTAGGATTTTGAGAATTAATAGCACCAGCAAAGAGGAGCTCATCAGGAAATTGATCAAATAATGGGCTGTCATCCTCTTTCTTGTTCCATCTTAGCCGAGAGAAGTGATTAGCTATCACATTCTTGGTTGCTTTTCGATCAACCATCATCAAATCAAACTCCTATAGGATTACCAGCCATTGTATGACATAGGGACTCACCATTGGCTTATTCATCAAGAATTGTATGGCACTATGGCTAGTGTACATAAACACTTTGTATCCAAGCACATAGTACCTGAATTTTTCCAGGGTATACACCACCATCATAAGCTCCTTTTTAATGGTGGTGTAGTTGAGTTGTGCATCCAAAATGTTTTTTATTGCATATTGAATGCAATATGGATGTTTCTGATCATCCATCTGTGTAAGCATGGCTCCCAAGGTGTAATTGAATGCATTCTTCATGATGTGGAATGGCCTAGACTAGTTTGGTGCTCATAGAATCAAAGTTTCTATGAGTTTTTGTTTTAGTTATTGGAATGCAATTTTGCATTCATTAGTTTAGAAAAATAGTACATCTTTCTTTATAATTTCTACCAACAGCTTGATGATCTTTGAGAAATTTTTGATGAAGCATCGGTAATAACTAGTATGGGTAAGAAATGACCTCATATCCTTCACTATTTTGGATTTTTTGGTTATTCCTTAGATGACCTTTATTTTCTCTAGGCTCACCTTGATTCGTTTGTTTAAAATTTGATGCCCTAAGATAATGCCCTCTTAGACCATGAGGTGGCTCTTCTGCTAAGTGAGCCTTAGGTTAGTCTCCACACATCTTTTGAGAAATTGCTTAATGTGGTCCAATGCTTGCTCAAATGTAGCCCCATAGTTAAAGAAGTCATCCATGAAGACTTCTACCCTGCTACCAATCTATTGTTGGAAGATGCTAAGGGCTAAAGAAATTGTGGTAGGAGCATTGCATAGGCCAAAGGGTATCTTTTGGTATGCAAAAGTTCACTAAGGACTTGTGAATGTTGTCTTGGCCTGGTTCTTTGATGTGATCTAGATTTGATTATAACCACTATAATAATCCCAAAAGCTCTAATAACAATGCCCTGCAATGGTATCTAGTACTTGGTCCACAAATGGTAATGGAAAATGAACTTTGTAAGTTGTCATATTTAATAACTTGAAGTTTATACAGACTCTCCATTTTTCCCCTTCTTTGGCACATAACAAGTGGGCCAACCCACTTATTGTTTGTGATTGGATAAATGAACTTGACCTTGAGGAGTTGTTCAATCTCCTCTTTGATAATTTTCTTGAGTTTTCGGTTCAAGCATCTTTGTGGTTGTCTCTTTAGTTTGATTGAGGAGTTTGTATAAATTCTATGTTGGCATATCCTTGGATCAATTCTTGTTAACTCATGATATGATCAAGCAAAGGCTATTGGCCATTTTTTTACAAATTTTAACTATTTCTTATTTTGTGCAAGAGAAAGTGTGGCATTAATAATGATAAGCTTACCATTGTTCAGAAATGCATACTCCATTCCTGCGAGTAGAGCCTTTAATTTAAGGATCTCTTTCTTGAAAGTTTTAGGGATCTCCAACTCTCCCTAATCAATCTCACTTTGTGCATTAGAGAGTTGCCAATGGAGCTACTCTAACTTATCCATGCCTTTAACATAGGAACTAGTGAGGCTCTTAGTTGGTTTCATACATATTGTTGATTTAGCCCCATTGTCAATTCTCAACCACTAAGCACACTCCATTTAGTGGCTACTATGTACAAGCATCTTTGAATCTCTGGAATATCTGCACATTGACTACATGCTTGAAGTGATGTGCCTTTGATGATCCATAGTCTTTTCATGCAATGACACCCTATGTTACTATACGTGATGCATGGAACTCTCTTCTTCTCGATTTTTTCAAATTTATTTTTTGGAAATTTCCAAGGAAAGGTCTTTGATCCTCAACCTTGCATCTATGGTGCTCAGCCATGCTATTCCCATGATGATAAGGAAGTTTTCTTTGCTATTTTTCACCTGGATCACTAGAAAATTGGTAGGATATGATCATCCATAGGTTGTGGTCATAATATCCTCCACCAATTCTAAAGGAACAGTGATGGATTGGTCTACTAGCTCCAATTTAATGTTTCTCTTTTTTAATGGATGTAGGTTCTAGGCTTTGTACATTTCTTATGAAATCAAGTTAACTACAAAACTTAAGTCCAAAAGAGCCTTACATAGTTCATTTTCAGTAATTTGTAAGTAGATATGAGGACTTCCAAGATTAGATCTCTTCCTAGGAAGATGACCAAACTTGATCCAATCTGTGACAGTATGGGTCAACATGGTTGTGTGTAATTTGAGGGCATTTTTGTTCAAAGGTTGCTCGATGGAAATTTCAAAGGTTGTTGAAGTAGCAGGGTTACTAGCCATGGGTGTCTATGAGGGCTTTGTGGAGCTATTGGTTCTGAAGAATGACCTCTTGTAAGGCTTGAATTTAGAACTACTTAGCTAAGAAGCTGGTTGTAGATTTACTACCCTCATAGCATTTCTTTGTTGTGGTTGGGTAGGTATTTCACCCTACATGGATGGAGCAGGTGGTAGAGGAGTTAATGATGACGGTGTAGGAGTGCATGGGTGTTGAAAAGGATAGTAAGGAAATGGGAACTCCCTCCTTGGAGAAGGTGCTCTATAGTATTCAAGAGAATAGTAGTGGTGTGGGACGGAAGTGTGACTAGAAGAGTCATGTGGAAAGATTGGTTGTTGAACATAGTATCCATAAGGAATAGGTTGGCGATAAGGAAACTGCTAGTTGGGAGGTGACATCCCCCATGACTGTGGGTGTTGCCACTATTAATACTACTCTTGAGGTTGAGGTGGTGCTTCACTTGGATAGTAAGCTTATTGATGGAGTTGTTGTTGATAGTTGCCTTGTGGATAAGGAAACCTCCTAGGTGCTTGCCATTTTTCCAATCTAGGATTTAAAGTATATACCCCAGATTCTTGTAAGTATGACAATAGTGGGCAACATCCCTTGGGATGTTCATATTGGTAGATGTCACACCACTCATCATTAGATTTTGAATCTGCAACCTCCTCTACTATCGTAGTTTTGCCCTTATCATTGTGATATTTACATTCAACCTTATTTTTCTTCCTTCTTTCATGGCCATTACCTCCTTGATCTCTATGTTCCTCTATAATCTTTAGATTAGTTTGAAACTTCTCATCTAAGAAGTCCCACATTTTATAAACCTTAGCCAATATTTCAGTAACAAATTTTTAGATTGGCAGCAAGTGGTGCCTCCTCCTCATTATTAGAGAAATAGACCTCCCTTTTGTAGATGGAGGGTATTCTTCTACACTTTTCCATTTTTTAGTTCTCCTTCCTCTTTGAACACTTGCTCAATGAGGCTTTGAATCTGATGGACCCTTAGCTCAGAAAGTCTCCCTTGGGCATAGACCCCAAGGGTTCTCCTTGTTTTAGTTCTAATCCCATCTATGATATGCTATAGCTAATCTCACTGAGAGTATCCATGGCTTGGACATCTATGCAACAAAGAATAGTACCTACCCATGGCTGCATCCAAGGACTCATGGGTACCTTGTTTCCACCCTTGGATTTGCCTCCTCAAATTGGACACTTTGGAGTATGTTTGGTATTTGTTTTTGAATAACTCCAACATCATACTCCATCATCAAATAGATTCTAGTTCCAAGGATCAATACCAGCTTTTTGCTTCCTTTATGAGTATCCTTGAAAATAGTTTTAGCTTTTACCATTCATTCTCCACATTTTGCAAGGCATAGGCATCATGGAAGGCTTACAAATGATTCTATGGAACTAAATTGTATCTCCCCTCAAACCTGGGGATATTTTTCATATCCAACCATTTAATGTGGCTATCTGTCAAGTTCCTATTGGGAATTCTAACTACCTATGAAATATTCAGCATATTCCTAGTTGCTAGTAGGGGTTCATTGTGGTCATAATGGTCTCTATGGTTCTTGTTATGGCTATGATGTCTACGATGAGTCTTATTGTGCCTTCATTCTTTGTGATGCTCATCCCACTACTGTCACTCATGCCCTTAGTTCCTATCATCATGGTAGGATCTATGATCATCCCTATTCCACCATTCATCTCCATCATGATCTTTGCTTCTTCTTCCATGGTCCCAACCTTTGCTTCTCCTATCAAAGTTGGAGGAGAAAGATGATGAGGATGATGATGAAGGTGAAGAGAAAGGAGAATCAACACCTAAATGGTGCCTACTACCTCCTCTTCTTTGGTCCCTATCCCAATCACCATGTTTATCTTTCTCCTTATGCTTATAATTGTTCCTACCTCTAGATAAATGGCTATGAATACCATCTTTTGAGATCCCCTGATCTTGAGACCCACTCTTCCCATCACTAAGGTTGTCCACAATTGATTGTAGCTATTGGTTAAGGGTCTTCCTCTCAAAGAGGGAGGGGGGG
>MNCI01002748.1:256750-315188 GCA_015680685.1 Gnetum montanum | reverse complement strand
TTCCTGTCGAGGCATTTCATCTCTTTTACCTTTACTCTCTGCGTTATGCCCATGGTGGCTGCGCCCAGATGTGGAAGGAGAGTGTGAATGATGAGATGAAGGGGAAGAAGAAGGGGATCCATTACCATGATGATGTTTCGTGCCTTCTCTTCGGCTGCTTCGGTATCGTTGTGATGATCAACGAATCCGTCATTAGTGTGAGTAGTTGTTCTTGCCGTGAACAGCTGGTGCTCACGGGGATCAGAGCCTGGAATATGTATCGTTGATCTAAGGCCATGATGCCTAACCTCTTCACTAGAGTGAGGAGGAGGAACATCATTTTCCAAGAAACCCATCATGAGGGGTTCCTCTTCTCCTATTTCACTAATGACGTGGCAAACCTTGCTCTTCAATAGTAAATGTTGGCTCTCCTGCCTTGCATCCCGAATACGTTGGGCATTTGTGGGATGATAATCCCTTGTGTCATAATCATCCAAAACGTATTCAGCAAGCAGCTCATGCATGCCATACTGTACCAAAGCACGGGAAAGCATGTTGGGAGTGGATCGATCTGGGGGTAACACGATGTTACCTTGCATGTCTCTCCACCGCAGTTGCTCATCTTGATGGAAAACAAAGGTAAAATCCGGCACATACTCATCGGGATGAGTATATGTGACCTTGGATTGTTGAGGACATGGTTGATTTCGGTTATGCGTATGATCCTGACTTTCTCCTGTATTGTCCTTAGGTGAGTTGATTGCATGAGAAGAAGCCATTTCTAATGGTGTGCTAATTTTCACCGTTATTTATGTTCTGAATTAACTGATTAACCCTAAGGTTCGTTTTAGGCTCACAACGATGTGAGTGATATCCCTTATGTTAAATTGGCGTAAAAACACTTAGTCCCCGGCAACGGCGCCAATGATGAGTGGCGAGGTACCCCTACACTCAACCATACGAATACGAGCGTGCACGCGCGATCCGGTCGAACTCCGCAGACTAAATGCCTTAACGCCACAAGAAACACTTGGGGTTAATCGTTCGTTGTCTTCCCAGGCTTGCTTGTATGTGTCACGGTGTATGGTTAAGCAAGTCTGAGGTATGTGATTTTTTTGGTATTTTCGGCTTATCTTCTATGCTACCAGGAGAAAGGGTTGAGAAACTAAGCTAACTCTAACTAAAGATCTAAGTCTAAATTAACTAGCGTCAGCATCCGTTCCCACTTACCGGACACACCCTGAACTATGCAACTGCAGCTTACCAAACGCTAATCGTTACTGGGATCGCCACACGTAACGCAAGTGCTCGAAGTGGTCGTACTGAGGCACCTATTTAGCCTACGTGTGATAAGCAGCCGATTCCTTAGCCAGCCGTACACACCCGTGGGTGCTCGTAACTAAGTCGTACTTATCACACGATCTAGCCTAGCAATGAGCAGCCGATTCCTCAACTAGCCGTACACATTAGACCCGGGAGTTACCAAGCGCAGAATCCTGGAATACGCTACTGGGTTACCAAGCAGCCAATGATCGTAATTGAGTCGTACTCATGCGTTGCATCAAGCAGCCGATTCCTTGACTAGCCATACACGTCTGTAGACGCTCGTAATCAAGTTGTACTTGAACGCACTAGGAAAGCAGTAAATAAACAATAAAGCCACATGCTGCAAGGTTTATCCAATCAAGTTCATCTTTATTGCCGTACACAACTTGGGTTCAGGTTACAAGCTGCTTGAATAAAGAGTCGTTCACTCTAGGACTCCTACTGCGGGCACATGGGAAAAATTCTAACTCTGGAGTGATCAATCTGCCAGAGCTTCGCTACTTCTAGCCAGGATTGAGAAATGAAGGGAGTGTCGCCTCTTATTTATAGATATGGCGGCGGACCGCGATATTGCGTACGCGATATCGCAGGGTAAGACGCGATATCACATGGGATGCGATATCGCGGCGGCCGCGATATCGCGGCACATGCAGGTCACGTCTCATCACTCACCTTCTTTGTAGATTTGTAAAAACAAGTGGTTAGGAAACCTTTTGCCTTTTGAAGCCTCATATCAAGCTTCCATTTTCCGAGCTATCTTCCATTGGGCCTTTGTGGGATGATAATCTTGGTAGGCATGGTCTTGAACCTTGTACTCTGCATTAAGTTTAACAATGTGTAACTTGATTAGATTGTTCAATAGCATCGTGGGAATGGATCGGTTGGGAGGCAACACAATGTTGCCATCCATGTCCTTCCATCATAGCTGCTCATCTTGATGTAGTATGAAGGTGAAATCTAGAGTGTAAGCATCCAGATCAGTGTAGAAAACTTTGAACTATTGGGCCATTTATATCTTTTGGCCTCCTTGAATGGTGGTGGAAAATCTTTCTTGTAAGAATAAGCCAATATCAGTGATTCTTCAAAAATAGCATGTGTTTATTTTTAGTATTTATCTTAATAGTTTAGTGTTAGTTTCCTTTACAACATAGATTTTTTCACTATCTTTCCTATGTAGCGCACTTAGCTAACTAAAATCCTTGGTAATGGCACCAATGATGAGTAACAAGTAGTGCCTACACCCAACCATATGAATTACAAGCAAGCATTACACTAGTGATCTAATCGAAATTTGTGGACTTTAGTTCCTAAGTGCATCGATGAGCAAAGATAATGACTTAAGATGTGATCGTTGTCTTCTTAGCTTAACTTGTGTAAGAACAAGTGTATTGTTAAGTGTATGCCAAGGTACATGCTTTTTATTTATGTTTTTATTTTATTTTATTTTATCTAAATGCAAATAAGAGAAATGATTAAGGATTAACTACTTAACTATCTAGTGCCTTAATCTAGCTATCATAACATAAGCATCCAAGCCCACTTTCTGTTCACATCCTAAACCTACTCTAATGCGACTGGGTTACCAAGTGCCTATTGCTAGGTGTACCAAATAGCCACTACTGGGATTACCAAGTGTTAAGTAGTAAGCTCGAAGTGGTCATACTTATGCATTGTCATTAAACAGATTAATTAATCAAAGACATTAATGTAAAAATGCATAAGTAAGAAAGTGCACAAAAGGAAACATTAATCTATCCCAAGTGCTGCAAGGAATGTCATGAATCTTATCTTTATTTTTGGTTACATCAATGTGTTTAGGTACAAGATGCTCAAATAAAGAATCGCACAATCCTTGAAATCCTACCATGGGCACTCAGAAAATATTCTAACTCTAGGGTAAAAAAACTACAAGACTTTGACTATGCTATGAACTTAACATGCTATAAATGCGATGCATGTGTGCATTTATATAGGAAAAAATAGACACTATGTCAATGCATCTAACCATGTGTTGATGAGGATGCATTGACAAGGCTACATCGACACATCCCATTGAGTGATTCATCAACAACTAATCTTGAGAAGCCTCCCCTCTAAAGTAGAAAAATGGTCAAATTTTACCCTTATTCAAAAGTGCCCTAATGAGTTTTTACTTCTTACTAGAATATTTCTTGTAAAGAGAAGGAGAAAACTCTTTCTATGAATAAAAAAAAATGCATCAATTAGAAATACAAAACAAATAGTAACAAAATTTGAAAGCTTTACATCCTTGAGCCTCTAAAACAAAAAGAAATTAATATTAAAGAAAATAAATTAATTGTTCAACTTTCATTGTAAGCTTTTTTACTTGAAGTTGTAGCTGAAAAGAGACATCTTTGAAAATCTAGTACATGACTCTTGAAGAGAGATCATAGTTATGCTCTTACTATTGGAAAATAACTATACATCATTTTCAAATAGAGTAGAGAACAAATGGTTAAATACATTTTTAAAAGCAAAGAATGGAAGTAGACTAAGTAGGCTATTCACCAAGAATGACTTCACTAATGTTTGGTTGAAAGTTGTTAAAAATTTTGGATGTCTATTTCAAAGCATGCTAAGCAATATGATACTAAAAAAAATTTGAGCAAATGAGCCTTCACTAAATATTCCTCATTTTTTAAAGATTAGTATCGATAGGAAGACCTTGATGAATAAGACACTATAAAAAAATTATGAGTTTTAGGAAATGTATGAGCTCTTTAAATATCTTTCATTTTCCTCATTTAGAAGTATGATGATAATTGCATTTTCTAGGCCTTATTCAATTTTTTATCAATAAAAGCATTCTTTGTAATAATCTCATAAGAAAATTTAGAATTAAAAGAAGAAACATATCTTCCATCCTTCCCAAAAATATTTGGGAAAGCCTAATGCAAATTATTATCAACTTTATATAAATTCTCAAAATTAGAAACTAAATTTTTGAAGTTCTTTTTCCTCTTTCTATTAAAATCATAGAGGATAGAAGCTTTAGTCCAAGTATTCCATCAATCATGCATACATAGACAAGAAATTGCAATGATACCAAATTTGTTCCAAGTGGTACACAATCTAGAAGCATTAGTATCTCAAGATCCTTTATTAAAAGGAAGCCACCATGGGCTAATTTAATTAAGCATATCTTTTTGAAACTATAATATGATTGTAATTCCAATATTTACTAAACTTGCATCATGTCTTACAAGTTTATTTAAGAATTGGAGAACCAGGAATAAAAATGACCTAAGAAAAAAATAAGATAGTGAAGAAAGTTATTAGAAGATTGGCTATTATCATTCTTGGATTATCATTTTTAGAAATGCTCCTTAGTCATGTCCTCAATGGCCCAACATCATGCTATACAGACAATACTATAGCTCTACATGTTTAACTAATTAAATAATAATTAATTCTAAAGATACACATTGTGCAATGCATACTTTTGGTATTTTACATTTATGCTACATCAAAATTGGAAAACCATAAGCTTTATCCACTACATAAATACTCAATTCAACATCAATCAAACAATTTTGAGTTGCAAAAGCATGACAGTAAGCCAATAGAGTCTCATTGCATGATGAAGTAATGACTTAAAAATACATAAGGAAACAAAGAAAAATAAAAACATTTACCAAAGGAAGCAGGAACTTAATCTAAAAATGCAAAGAAAAACAAGATAGCGAAAAAGATCCCAAATGATTTCTATACCTTAGTATTTGTAGTTTTCAGAGTGAAAATGGAAAAGTAGTCAAGCCTCAAGGAGCTAGCTCCAAGGCACAAACATATGGGATGAGTTAGCACCAAGGAGCTAGTGCCCTTGTGCTAGAGCATAAGATTACTTTCCAATCCTTTTTTTGATGAAATCAAAATAGAAAAGACAAGACGTATGCTAACTCTATGAAGCTAGCATAGGGGGTATGCTAGTACACTACCCTAATCCCCTTCATCAAAATCATGATTTCAAAGCTAAATGAACTTAGGCTCAAAGATACATGTCCCAATGGGTCTCTCCAAACCTAGAAAAGATCTTATAGCCTCAAGAGACTCTGAGAAATGGCCTCAACAGAGAAAAGTAATAAAGGAAATGGAAATTCCCTACATGAGGTTCATAAAGACTAACACGTCACCAAACCATACTTAGACTATAAAGGAAGTGTGTTATCTCAATTGAGATCAGTTCAAAGCCTATAGTAGATACAAAATTACCATTAGACATGCCATCAATGATCAATCCCTAACTTGTGATGCCACTCATGATGACAAAAAATGCCAAGTTTGGAATCAAACTTTCAAAGATAGAGAGAAGATTGAAACCTTATTCTATTATGCAACTTTGATAGAACCATTAATGATGTCTTATGCTGAAAATAATGATAATCCAAATAAAATTGAAAATACTTATGATAAAATTACACAAGTTAAAATACAAAACTCAAGTCAAACATCATCATAAAGGAGTCAGACTTATTAAAAACATATCACATTATCAAAGTATCATGTTAGTTATATCAATTATTAAGTCTCGTACTAATAAGATAATTGTAAAATAGGTATACCCCAAGATATATAACTCAACTTTCAAATTAAGAGTTTTACCACTATGGTAACACCTCATTGTTAGGTAAAGACAAAATAATTTATAGTGAGAGACAATATATTCTCCACCTTTCTTCGTTAAAAGAAAAAAATTGATTTAGTCATTTAAGAGGACTGATTCACAAAAGCTAAAGACAAAATCAGGCTGTTAGACCCTAAAAATTTGAATATATATATATGTAGAATACAACATATTGATTAAGAGAGTATAAAGAAAAAGACCTAGATGCCTTTTCAGTTTTACATCCTTTTAACTAATATTGAAAGAAAAAAAACCCTTTTCAATTTAAAGTAAAAAAAGATAAAATGATTTATAGTAAAACACAATATATTACCAACCTTTCCTGCTTAAAAGAATTAGCGTAAAAGCCAATTTGCAGAGGCCACACAAAATTGATTTTGTCGGGTAAAAGAAATGTGTTAGCGTTTGCCAACAACAAAATAAAGACTGTCTATACGGTGGCTGGCTTGTTTGAATTTTCATCAAAATGCTGCCCAACTAACACTGCCTGCAATACCATCTGATCCTACCTGAGCCACTGTTTTCTGTACTTAGAAAAATAGGATAAGGAAAGAACACAACAATATTTATTTATGACTCTCAAAAATCACCAAAGAAAAAAAACAACCGCTGGCTCTCTCAGCTCAGGAATGGAATTCAGCATCGGATTGACGTTTACAACTTCAAAAACCTCTTTGTTCAATTTTTGCATAGAAAGAGATTCATTACGTAAAGTTGCCTCAGAAGCTTTTAAAATTTTCTGGCTCCTGGAGAATATTTAAAAAAGGAGGATTCTCATATCCATTAAGTTACCTTGCACTAAAAGCTTTCGAAGGTTTGTCATTTATGGAAATACACTCCCAAGAAAATGGAGGATTGTAATTTCTAAAAAATTGAAGCTGAAGGATTTTGAATTCTGAGAAAAACAATGTTTGTCCAGAATGAGTTTAAAAATATATTAAAGATTGAACCTAAAACTTGATAATACAAAAGTCTATATCTTTTGCACTTGTATTTTTTTGTTTTCGTTCATATTCCTAAATGATTAGTGATACCCTGGCAGCAGGCAACGCCCGGATGAAAATCCAAAGAAATAACGCACCATTTAAAGCATTACATTTTTGAACAAATATTTCATCGTATTTAAATCAGGTCATGAAGCTTCAAAACCAGTAACACATGCCAGGATTTTGCAAAGTAACACATTAAGGTACTCAAATATAATAATTTCACCACTGGAACACCATGCCGACTGAAATAATTCTACAATTTAAACGTAACATGGAGTGTACTTAGCATATACCACAAATAGCGCATAAATTCACACATTAATTTGCAGAGGAGAATTTACTTTACTTGGCAATATTTCCATAAACTTCAGCAAAAGGAAGCCAGATAAATAATTTTTTTGATCCACGAAGAAAGAGGGAGTTATTTCATGGAAAGATTTTCCATGCTGGAAGCAATCAAGAGTAGGCATTTTACCTGCCTAATTCTGCGCTTAAAATTACACAAACCTCGAGATATAGCCATTGGAGCTTCAGCACAATATGCACCATCCAAATATTTCTAACAAGATCCAGTACAAGATATCATGTGGTCAAGCTTTTCAAGAAATCATATAGTTAAACTTTGCGAGGCCAATAAACGAAAGGAAAGGGCACACGGCTCTGAAATCAACCAATGTTGGTGAAAATTGAGCAGAATATTGAAAAATTGACATCGAAGCGACGTTAAGGAAAAAAGCCAAAACGAAGCCCTAGATATACAATACTTCGATTCGAAAGACAAATGCACGTCACAAAATAGCTGGCCCCTGGCAACAGTTACCGCAGAGATCAACAAACCCTCATCCTTAAACGCTTTGACGTTTTTCCGCGTTTTACGTTGCTGCAGCATACTCAAATTTGATGGAGGTTTGATGATGTTTTGTGCTTTTGGTGCAGACAAGGCTTTTGATGTTCATGGTTTGTGTGGAAGGATGTATTCATCTGGAAAAGGGAAAGGGAAAAGAAAAGATGAGATGGCATTGAAACGTTTGTCCTTGAGATCACCATTGGCAGAAGGCCAAGGTAAAACAGCAGACGCTCAAACTCGCACTCGGGCATCTTCTCATAATGGGCCTTCCTTGAAGTAAGGTAAGGTAGATGGATAATGAATAATCGATGGATCAACCTGAATGCCCATTCTTTCTCTTGCATGAAGGAGACCTCCGTCATGTTTCCTCTTTCTTTTCTTGTTTTTTCTTTTTGTTTTGTTATTTTATTTTATTTTTATTTTTATTTGAGAGCTTCACTTTTCCATTTTAAGAAAATGATAAACATAAAATTTAATGCATATATAGTGTGACTTTGTTGTGTGCAATTGTAGAGAGTGACAAAAACTTTGTGCTTACCAATTCATCTCTTTGCCCTCTAGATATTTTTGTTCATATTGAAGGATTTCACTAAGTAAATCTTAAGCTTTTTATTTTTTTTTTAATTTAATTTTTTAGCACACCCTTAGTTTCAACTTTTTTCACAATATACTTAAGACTTGTTCAATTTCACAAGGGTATGTTAATTTAATTTAACCTATAATATTTCCTTCTAGTCATATAAAAGTAAACATAATTTAACAATGAGGTGTTAACCTAGTGGAAGGGTCTTGGCCTGATAATCCCAGGTCACAAGTTTGATTCTACTAGATAGTACTGAGATATAAACTTCTATAAATCTTAGGGTGCACCTATGTTTCACTTATTTTAGATTCCAACACCCCAACATCCTTGTTAAGTTGCATTTGGGAAATTCTTGATGTATTATTCACCATGATTGGTGGAAACCTCATGGTTTAATCTTTGGGAAAACTACAAGCTAATCATAAGTTATGGTTGGGCCATGATAAGTAATAAAAATTGAATTTTAGTGAATCTTGAAGTTAAACTTCATCAAGGCTTGGATTGTAGGAGTCACAAGAGATAGCTTCACATATTACAACAATGACTTGAGGAGATTTAATCAATTTTGAATTAAACACTAGCAATTTAATCAATTAAAGATTATTGCTATTATATTATATAAAAATTTAAAATAACAAGTATAGACAATGATGTTATTGATTAAAATTTTTCACTTTCTAAATGAATTGATGATGATAAAAGTGTTGAAATTGTTGATGATCGATGATGTTGGAAAGGCATTGAAAATTATAATAACAATGTTGATAATAGCTAAGAAATAGAAGGAGTTTAGATTGCTTGGAGTAAAAATTCATTTGCACAATCTAATCATATTTTTTCTAAAGTGTTACATCGTCATATACCCTTGATAATTATGTAAAACATTAAGATAATACTAGATGACAATGAAGAGTTAATCACTATTAATAATAATGAAAAAAATAGAAGAAAATAAAAGAATTATGACAAAAAACTAGTACATCTATTAATCAATTATGAAAAAAATAATTTGTATTTAATATTGTTTTCTTTCTCTCTTATATAATAAATTTAAATAAAGGTTTATTTTCTAAATTATAAAATCAAAGTAAAAGCTTGTATAATGCACTAGTAGTAATAGTTTGAAGCTTTATCTGCCTAATATTCTACAAGAAAACATCGTACTTCCCTGGATCCTTCACATACAAATTAGTAGCCTATTATATCTCCTACAACTACACTAAAAAATCTTTGTAAATTTATATCACTAGGGTTCCATGATCTCCAATAGTAAATACCAGTAATCTAGAATAAAGTACATGACATGGAAGAGCTAATTGGAATACAACACTAGGATCTACAAATGTATCTCTAGTATGAGAATAAAGTAAAATTAATCCAGTGAGGTATAAGATAGTACCTTCTACATCTATAACTATGTTAGGCTATATATTCAATAGCTAATCTATCAAAGAATACTCCTAGCCCTAGGCTCTATATCCTGCTTTACCAAACTAAGTAGTGAATGCTCCATGCCCAATGAATACTAAAGGTCTCTACCCATGTCCTTGTTGATGTAGGAACATCTCCACTACTGTGAAGATGTCTTCTCTATCAACCTAGCTTTTAGACAAGACATCTACACTATTGAGAAGATGTCTCCTCTCACATCTTAACTCTTAGGCAAGACATGTCCCAGATCACCAAGACACCTCCTGTGACATCTCAGCTCTCAGGTAAGACATCTACAAAGGTCCAAGCCATCTCCTAAGCTTCTTGAAACCTTCATTCTTCTACTTGTATGGATGAAAAGGAATTCAAAAGAGGTGTCCCTACAACTCTTCCACCCTTAAAAAATGAACTAAGGTAAATAAGGAAATAGGGATAGAACTAATTCCTCACTTAGCAAGTTTGGTCTTATGAATCCATATAGCGTCATCAACAATTTGATCCTCCTAATAGGTTAAGTACTCATATCTCTTTACTCCACAAGTATTAGAAGCTTCTCTCTTCTTTGGTACAATTGCCTTCTTCTCTTGTGAAGATTTGGACTTATCACTAGTTCCCTTCAATTCATTGATGCTACCCTATAAGAATTCCTCATATACTAGTCCATGGTAATGCACAAGATCTACAATAGTGATGAGTGGCTAGGTACCCCTACACTCAACCATACAAATACGAGCGTTCATGCATGATCCAGTTGAACTCTGCAGATAGGCTAGTTGTGGTATCTAGATAGTTATACGTTGATCGCAGTTTGTTGTCTTCCCACCTGGACTAGTATTTTCTTTATCACATATGGTTTAGTCTAGAGTGAGGTGTATGATGTGGTCCTAAACTAGTGCTACTCCTAGAGGCAATGGAAAATAACTTTGTTTTAAGCTAAGAGGGAATGAGAGAAGAGATCTAAGCTAGCCTAAGTGCGATGAGCATCCATTCTTAATCATCTGTACACATCTTGGACCTCGTGTACTACTTCTAGGATTACCAAGCATGTATTACTTGAGCACTCCTAGATACACTACTGGGTTACCAAGTAGTCATAATTAAATGCTCATGATTAAGTCATACTCATTTCACATTTAATAACAGGGATAGTAAATGAAGGGTAAGAAATATTAATTAGGAAAAAAATAAATAACAATAACAGCAAGCAATTAAAACAAAGTGAATGCTACAATGATGAAGTAATCTTGATCTTTATTGCCAGTCATGTGCATGTCCAAGTATGTCACACTCGAATAAAGGTTCCATACAATTACAATCATCAGACTGTGGGCATGCACTGAGGAAAGAGTTGAGATGAAGTAAAAATGAATAAAAAGACTCTACACTTACACCTACTTACTCCCCCTTCCTGTGCATCCAAATGTGTATTTATAGGCTTACACAGGAGTCACGATATTATGTATCCGATATCATTGGCCAGGTTGCAATATCGCGTACCCAATATTGTGGATCTGATAACAAAGGTCTAATATCGAGGGTTTGATGTCAAGGGTCTAATGTCAAGGGTTTGATGTTAAAGGTTTGATGTCAAGGATCTAATGTTAAGGGTCTAATGTCAAGGGTCTGACATCAAGGGTTTGATGTCAAGGGTCTGATGTCAAGGATATGATATTAGCACATGACAAACCATGATTCATCATATCCCCACGACTGAATAACAACTCGTCCTCGAGTCAAAGAAAGTAAGGAATAAGTTCATTCAATTACAAATAGGGGATAGGTATGAGATTATTGAATAACCATGGATTGTTTCATGCCACAATGTGGGACTAAAAAAAATTTGAACACAGACACAAAAGACAAAACTTGGGGAACTCATGGGGTTCTTGGTGGTGGTGGCACCTCCATGGGTTCCTTTCCTTTGTCTTGCGCTCCAGGCGTCTAAGATTGATACCATTGAAGAAGCACTTGACGTTTCTCCTCTTCTATCCAAGGATTATGAGCTATCCATGCTGATGTTCCAATGTTTGATGGAGTCAACACTTCCCATGGACACGGTAGCTGTGGGAACACTTGATTGGCCTTGACATGCCATGCCACAAATAGCCATCATTCCTCTTTATAGGCTTAAGCCCTGACCTCTCCACCTTTTTCTTGGCTAGATTGTCCAGTGACAGGAGTTCCCTGATGGATGTTGAATGATTATGCCTCCTGCTCTACATGTTCTACATAAGGTCCTTGGCCTCTGCCTCCCCCTAGGCATTCAGTTGCACCTTGAGAAGGTCCTCCTTGTTGTCCTCTTTTAGGGGCCATCTATAGTCACACAAAGATCCATTGTTAGTAAGGTTATTGAAATAAGTTCAATTATTTCATACCTTACTCATTACCTTTAATAAATGTTGAATTCTTTACTTAGTGTGATTTTAGAGTTAGAAACTTTTTTAAGGAAGTTGCCCTAAAAGTTTAATGTCGGACCTGATTTGTTTAGGTGACACATAAAAGGACACGTAATGGTTTTGATGAACATTTGATAAAATGATGACAAAGGAAAGAATATATTTGGTAATGAAGTACTCGGAGGGTATAAAATGATGTGGTGGTGTGCAACAAGTACAAATTACAAAAGTCACGCAAGCAAGTCCTCCCCAAAGAAGGTTCCTACCTATCATGCCCTTACGTAACTATAACTTAAAATGTCTGTAGGCACTAAAAGGGCTAAATGTAATTCACACTAGCTCCACAAAACACACACATGTAGATACCACTGTGATGAGGTATGAATTCAATGCTATAGAAGACACAGGTCAAACATACATGAACAACGAGATGGGATGAATCGTAGAAGGGATTGTAGAGATTGGGACATGAGGTAACTGACCTAGGGCACAATGAATCCTGATTGTAGAACGTGATTAATGTGTCATTAGCCTGTTGCTCCAAAATCAAGACCAAGTCCATCCTCCAATCAATGACATCGCATTGCTTCATCCAATGAGGGACAACCATAAGAGTATCATGACAGCAAGGTGTACGATCACTTGGCATTTTGTTCAAGGGGGGAGTGATTTGGAATTTCTTTGCAGCACATTTGTCATGATCCTTTTATTTCTTTTTATCTGGCCACTTTAGCACACACTCTCTTCTTTTCTTTTCTTTTTTTATGCATAATCTAGAGAAGCCGCCTACCTTTAGGCATGGATGCATGTCTTTCCAGTGGGACCCTCTAGAATAGCATTGGGTTTCTTTATTAAGTGCCTTTATTACTCTTACTCCCATTTTTCATTAGATCTGTAAGGATCTTAGTACAAGCAGGCTACATGATAACTCTATCAAATGTCACCAAAGAGAATCCACAATTCTCCTTGATGTCACACCTTGGCCATTCCTTCTTAGTCCCATTCTTCGCTTTGGGCATAATGAGCACAAAATTACTTTTAAGTTTTCATGATGACCAGAATATCATGGTACCTAGAGTAGAACCTCTTATTAATAGAATGGTTGGGTGGATGTGGTGAGCTTGCTGTCCAAATAATTAGTCACCTGAGACTTGATAGCATAGAATAACACCTCAACTGACAGGTCACATGAGTATTTTATTTTTCGATGAGATTACCCTCAAAAAGATAAAATAACAAATAAAAAGATAAAACAACAAATTGAAAGATGAAAAATTGGAAAACAAAAAATTGTAAAATTGAAGAAAATGAAAAATATTTATTAATTCTGCTTGTTAGAATGGAGGATATCCCCCATGAATAAACCCTTGAGTATGGGTAGAATTAATAAATGGAAAATTTGGATCCAAGCATTTTGGAAACATTAGAGTCTGGTCATATCCAAACCACCAGGTGTCTTTTGAGGTGGTGGTAGGAATATACCCAAATTGGGGTTTACACACTTGATTGTAGTAGGCATAGTGGGGCAAATTATAAGATGTGGTCATGTGATAAGGAGCTGACCCACTATGGAACCCATGGTCATAAGATGATATGCAAGGATTGATATGTCTCCCTACGTGGTTATATTCATTAGGCCACATAGTTGTTGGAGTGTTGATTGGTGGCCCGGATAAGGTAACATGAGGCGTTGGGTTTGAAGGAGGAGATGCATCATAGCACTAGACTTGTGTTGAGTTGGTGGATGTAGTGGGTTTAGAATCATGTTGTCTCTTTCTACAGTCATGCCTAAAGAAAGGATGCTTTCGACATTGTGGAGGACCTCCACTGCTATTGACAGTAGCAGCACAAGTAATGTTCATCAGTTGGTGCTGTGGTACAAAACCTAATAGTACTATTGGTGGTGATGTAGAAGGAGGTGAAGGATGAGAATATTGAGGGTGAGGAGAACTGCAAGCAACATGAGGTGGTGATCTTGTGGGAGAGGACATGGGTTGATAGTACTTAGGAGAATGATAACAATGTGGTGAGATAGAGGACATTGACCCAGTTGGGGAAACAAGATGCCGAACCTGATAAGTGCTTAGGTTCGGATGGTATGAAAGGTGTGACTAGTTTGAGGGTGGCCTCCCCCATGACTAGAATTTTGGCCACTGTGATTGAACATGGTATTTTTATATGAACTCTAGATATAACATTCTTCCCCAATGCTCATGTAAATGTGACAAGATTGGGCATTGACCTTTGGGGTGATCATATAGACAAACATTACATTGATACATATGATTACTAGTTGAGTTATTATTCTCTTCAACCCTTCTTTCAGATTGTCTAAGAGTGTTCTATCCTAGTTCTTGGTTCATCATGGTTCTACCTCTAATAACATTGGCATATTCTCCACATTTTTCATGTATACATTCTGTCATCTTATTGATCTTTACCTTAATTTCATCTAGTGATTGTAGTATTGGAAAAGATGATTCCACCTCCTTGATGTGAGTTGATTTCTCCTCTTCATGATCATGGACCTTTGCTATTTCAAGATTTTGGTCCTGTTGAAATTTCTCAACATTCTCCCATTTAGCTAACTCTCCTTCTTCTTTTGCTACCCGCTTAATAAGCTCTTGGAATTGGTGGGTTCATAGCTCGTATAGTTGATCTCAGGCATATGTCCCTAGGGTCTCCCTTGTTTCATTATGGAACCCTTCTATGATGTTGTACATTAGCCTTTCCTCGGAGAATCCATGGCCTGGGCAATTATTTAACAATGAATAGTGTCTTTCTAAGGCATGTCCAAGGGTTCATGTTACCCTTGTTTCCACTCTTGGATTTGTCTCCTCAAGGCTAACACTCTTGCATAAGTTTGATATCTTTCATTGAAGAGTTCTACCATTGTCGGCCAACATTGAATTGATTTTGGTCTTAAGGACCTATACCATACTTTTTCTTGGCCAACAAGTGTCATAGGAAAGAGCTTAAATTTTTACCACCCATTATCAATATTGTTCCATACATATACATCATGGAAGGCTTGTAAATGATGTTGTGGATCTAAATCATAGCCTCTTAAAAATTTGGAAAAGTTATTTAAATTAAGCCTAGGTAGACGGCTTTCCTTGTGATTCCTGTGGGATATTCAACCAACCTCTTGTATGTGCATTAGGATCTTAGTGACTAGCAAGGGTTCATTGTCATTAGGTAGGTTATGTATTTGTGAGTTGGAATAATTTTTTCTTCATTTATGTACATAGGAGACCCCTACATCAAATTGAGTACTCCAAACTTTGTATTCATCATCATATAATTTGTTGGTTCTCCAATGAATTACCTTACTAGTTGTTGCATTGTCATAGTCTTGTGAGAGAGACATTATTGTGAACTGTGTGTGACTTAATTGAAATTAATTTCTTTTGTAAGAGATATATCATGAATACTTTGTTATAGCAATCTTGTAGGATATAACTAATCTAAATAACTAGCACCATCCCCAGCAACACTGCCAATGATGAGTAGCTAGGTACCCCTACACTCAACCATACAAATATGAGCATTCACGTACGATCTAGTCGAGCTCTGCAAACAGGCTAGTTGTGGTATCTAGATAGTTATATGTTGATCGCATTTTATTATCTTCCCACCTAGACTAGTATTTTCTTTGTCACATATGATTTAGTCCAGAGTGAGGTGTATGATGTGGTCCTAAACTAGTGCTACTCCTAGAGGCAATGGAAAATAACTTTGTTTTAAGCTAAGAGGGAATGAGAGAAGAGATCTAAGCTAGCCTAAGTGCAATGAGCATCCATTCTTAATCATTCGTACACATCTTGGACCTTGTGTACTACTTCTAGGATTACCAAGCATGTATTACTTGAGCACTCCTAGATACGCTATTGGGTTACCAAGTAGTCATACTTAAATGCTCATGATTAAGTCATACTCATTTCACGTTTAATAATAGGGATAGTAAATGAAGGGTAAGAAATATTAATTAGGAAAACAATAAATAACAATAATAGTAAGCAATTAAAACTAAGTGAATGCTACAATGATGAAGCAATCTCGATCTTTATTGCCAGTCATGTGTGTGTCCAAGTACGTCACACTCAAATAAAGGTTCCATAAAATTACAATCATCACACTGTGGGCATGCATTGAGGAAAGAGTTGAGATGAACTAAAAATGAATAAAAAGACTCTACGCTTACACCTACTTACTCCCCCTTCCTATGCACCCAAATGTGTATTTATAGGCTTACACAAGAGTTACAATATTGTGTATCCAATATCGTTGGCCATGTCACAATATCACGTACCTGATATCGTAGATCCGATATCACGAATCTAATATTGTGGGTCTGATATCAAGGGTCTAATGTCAAGGGTCTGATGTCAAGGGTTTAATGTCGAGGGTCCAATGTCAAGGGTCTGATGTCAAGGGCCCAACATCAAGGGTCCAAGGTTAAGCATTTGATGTCAAGCGTCCAATATCAACACTTGACAAACCACGGTTCATCAAATAATAAAAACAAAAGACATATCCACATCATTTGGTAAGTGAATTTCAAAAGCATTGTCATTAATTATGGTCTTTATCTTGAAAGGATCCCTTTTATTTACTTTCAATTTTGCTAACTTGATACCTTTTAACCTCTTCTTCTTTAAGTGCACCTAAATAAGATTACCAACAACAAATTTGAGCTTTCTTTTAAGGATTCTTTCTTTGGCCTTCTTCTCAAGGATTGCCTTTACTTGAGCATGAATACCTGTACATGAAATCTACACTCACTTAAGCTTGTCCATCAAACCTCTTAACATTGTCCACCATCTTGGACAAAATCCATAGTTAACCTCAAATGGACTATTCCTAATAGTAACATGAAAAACATTACTATAGGAAAATTTAGCATGACACAATAAATTTTTCTACCTATTGGGTTGTCCTTCATACAAACATCTTAAAATATTCAACAAAGATTTACTTATCATTTTAGTTTGGCCATGAAACTATGGATGATACGCATTCGAAAAATTCAACTCTATCCCTAAAAGTTTTAAAATGGACTTTCAAAAATGACTAGTGAATTTGAAATCTCTATCATTAATAATATTCAAAGAAATCCCATGCAACTTCACAACATAATGGATAAATAATTTTATAACATGAGATGCATCTATCACCTTTTACATGGAATAAAGTGTACCATCTTGGAGACTCTATCTGCTATTATAAAGATAGCATCATGTCCAATGTTGATCTTTAGAATCCTACTCACAAAGTACATTTACATAATTTCCCAAGGACCCTTGGGGATTGGTAAAGGCATATAATGTCCATGCACTTATTTACCTCTCTTGAATTTTTGACATATCAAATACTCCTTCACAAATTTGGAGACTTTAGAGGTCATTTTAGGCTAAAAATGGTACCTACCCACAAGCTTCAATGACTTATCAATACCCATGTGATTTGCTATTCCACCACAATGTTTTCCAATGAAAATCATTTTTCTAAAATCACCATTAGGAATACAAACATTCTTATTATTAAAAAAAATTATTTTGAATATGATAGATCCTTCATTGGTCTATCCTACTCAGTCATGATACTTTAAGACTTCGTTAAACCTACCAAATTTTAAAACATGTTCATACAAATTAATAAAATCACATATAACATCCCCATGAGGTATTCTAAAATACACCATATGTATCCTGGACAATGCATCCACCATCACATTGACTTTTTCACTCTTGTTCTTGGGTAAAAAATTGAAGTCCAATAAATGTGCCATTGACTTCATATGTTTAGCACTAAACTTCTTTTATAAATTAGGAAATTAAAGTGCTTTGTTGTTAGTCATCAAAGTGAACTCCTTGGGCAACAAATAATGCCTTTAATGTCTAATTGGTTAGAGAATAACATACAATTCCTTCTCATACATGCTATATTTCTACCTTGACTCATTCAACATTTTTGAAAGAAAGTAACAAGTATTCCTTCTCATGAAAGTACCCCTCCAATGACATGTCCAGTTGCATCCACCTCCACTTGAAAAAGCATATCAAAATATAGTATTGCAAGCATCAGTTCACTGGTTATTTTTTCCTTCAACAAGTCAAAGCTCTTTTGGGTCTCCTAACCTCACCAAAAATTTTATTTCTTCTTAATCAAAGCAAACATATGCCATGAAATATCACTAAAATATTTCATGAAAATTTTGTAACAACCAATTGAATGAAGAAATGATCATATCGTTCTGACATTTTTGGGAGTTGGCTAATCTCTAATATCCTTTACCTTGGTAGCTTCCATCTAAATTTAATTTTTAGAAATCACATGTTCTGAATATGTGATCTCCCTCTTACTGAAGTAACTCTTCTTCATATATATAACCCAATGTACCTCCTCAAAATTAAGATACACTCTCCTCAAGTGATCCAAGTGCTTCTCCTCATCAAAGCTATACACCAAAATATCATTAAAGAAAAAAATTAAATACTTACCAATTAAATCTTTGAGAACATCATGCATTAACCTTATGAATGTGGTAGGAGGTTTTGTAAGCTAAAATGGCATCATCAACTACTTGAATAGTTCATTCAATATCTTGAAAGCTATCTTCCACTAATCACTAGGCCTAATCTAAATTTCATGATAACCACTCTTTTAATCAATTTTACTAAAAACCTCTACATTGGTAATAACATCAAGGATATCATACATGCTTGGAATCGGAAACCTATACCTCATTGTTATCATGTTCATAATCCTAGAATCAATGGAGATTCTCCATTCTTCACTAGTCTTCTTTGGCACCAGCACTAATGGAACTACACAAGGAGAAATTAACTCCCTGACAAAGTCATTCACAAGAAAATCCTCTACCTTTCTTTGCAATTCAAGTTGTTAATCTAGTGTCATAAAGTATGCCCTCTCATCTTAAATGATATTACCAAGGATGAATTCAATTTGATGTTGAACACTCCACAGTAGTGGTAGTCCATCCAATTTCTCTTTAAACACCTTGAAACTTTCTCCTTCAAGCCTATTATAGTTCCTAGAAGATCTAATTATACAAAAAAATAATTCAAAGCAATAACTTATACAATCATAAAACCAAAATTACCCTCATCATGTTTCTTTATATATTTCCTCTTTCCAAGAAGAATTAAGGAAACATTAACTAAGCTTTTCTACCTTAGTAGTTTAGTGATCATAGGAATCAAGTCATGGATTCTATCTAGTCTAGCTACACTCCAAACATTCCTTGCTTCATCAAATTGAGTAGCATTATTAAAATTCTAGTAGATATTATGGATTATCATGGACTAGTAGATTATGAAATCTTAGAAGTAAAAATCAATGAGTTGAAGAGGAATATTGATAAGTTCAAACCTTTATAGGAGAGAATGAAAATTGTACTTAAGAAGAGTGAAGCTTCCAATACTTGTAGAGTGAATAGGCATGAGTACTTAATCCATTGAGAATATTAAACTACTAATTATTTTGTATGGGTCCATAAGACAAAACTTGTTAAGTGGCAAATCATTACCACCCCTCCATCCTTATTCACATGAGTTTACTTTTTTAAAGGATGGAAGAGTTAGTGTAGGAACATCTCTTCTAAACCCATTTTCATCCCTAAAATAGGAGAATGAAGGTTTTAGCTAGCTTGGAAGATGTCTTAGACATTTGTTGACATATTTATTAAGATCTAAGATGTCATAAGAGATGTCTTAGTAACTTGGAAGATGTCTTACCTAAGAGTTGAGATGTCAGAGAAGATGTCTTCCCAGTAGTATAGATGTCTTGCCTAAAAGCTAGTTTTAAAGAGGAAACATCTTCCTAGTAGTAGATACCTCTTTTTAGATATGTCTTATTCACAAACAAGATATATTTTCTTTGAACAAGACATATTACCAAAAGTATATATGTCTTTCCTACAAGCCAAAATTATTAGAGTGATGTATTAACAAGCTTGTAGATATTTCATTTGTCCATGGAAAGTTCCAATTTGGTAATTCCAAGATTGAAAATAATCAAAAATGTTAAGTTCAATATAGTAAATATTTCTCTAGGATTCTAGCTTTGTGTTTGATAAAGATTAGATTTTTATTGCATGTTTTGGCATAAGAGTTGGAAGAGAGTTTTCATGAGAGTTATGTGCATCATAATGATCAACCATGTGTAATGGGATTAGCCATAGCTCTTAGTTTTTAGATCTTAGTCCCGTGTGAGAAAAAGATTTGGATTAATTATGTCTTGCATTGAGATCAATTGTGTGTATGATTATAGAGCTTCATTCTTTGCAATATTGTTGCATGAGTGAGTGTGTTCTAGTTCTATGGAACTATTGTTCCACTATATTTAAAATCTTCTTTCAACTTTAATAGAAAATGGATAATTTTTTTATTTTCTAGTAATTGAAGTATCTCATATAATATTTGAATTTTCTATGTTTTTAAAGGTTAAAGAAAATTGGAGTGACCCTGCTCTAGCTATCCACCTCCTCTAATATTGTGACATCCCATTCCTAGATGTTGTGGTAAATCTCAAATATATGTTACATTCAACATTATGTGTAAAGAAAATAACAAGGAAAATATAAAATAAAAAGAAAAGAAAAGAATGCCTTATTAATGTGAATTAGTGTATCTAAGGCATGCTCTAAGGATTTCTTAGGGGTATCTTCCTTTAGAATCTATCCCTTGGAGGCTATCCAGCACTACGACCATGGTTAGGCCTACAACTACTCAAAAGGGATGGTGAGTCCTCTTCTTGTCCCACTTCAATCAACACTTGTTACTCATTCTTACTGGCTCCACAACTCCATGCTAATATGACCTTTAATGTCCAACTATAAATACCTTAGGTCAAACCCAAAAAAGATTACCTTGAGAGATATATTTATTATTGTAATGTGTCTGATGAGTGGCAAGGTACCCCTACACTCAACCATATGAAACGAGCGTAGCACGCATGATCCGGTCAAACTCTGCAGACTAAATGCCTAAACTCCCCATGGAACACTTGGGGTTAATCATTCGTTGTCTTCCCAGACTTACTTGTTGTTGTCACGGTGTATAGTTAAGTAAGTCCGAGGTATATGATTTTTTTGGTCTTTTATGGTTTTATGTCTTCTATACTAAGAGCGAAGGGTTGAGAAACTAGCTAAATCTAACTAATGTCCTAAGTCTAAATTAACTAGTGTCAGCATCCATTCCCACTTACCATACACACCCTGAACTATGCAACTGTGGCTACCAAATGCTAATTGTTACTGGGATCACCACACGTAACGCACGTGCTCGAAGTGGTCGTATTGAGGCACCTAACTAGCCTAAGCGTGATGAGCAACCAATTCCTTGACTAGCCATACACATCCATAGATGCTCGTAATCAAGTTGTACTCATCTCGCATTCTAGGAGATAAGGGTGAGAGAATCTAATTGCGATGAGTAGCCGATTCCTTGGTTAGCCATACACATTCGTCAATGCTCGTAACCAAGTCATACTCATGCCATGCTAATTCATGTAATAAATAACAAGTAGGAAATAACATGTAATAAACCTATTCCATGCACTGCAAGGTTTATCCACAAAGCTCGTCTTTATTTCCGTACACAACTTGCGTTTAGGTACAAAGCTGCTCGAATAAAGATCCGTTCACTTGGGGACTCCTACTGCTGGCACATGGAAAATATTCTATCTCTAGAGTGATTAAACTGCTAGAGCTTTGCTACTTCTAGCCTAGGATGACCAATGAGGGGGGTGCCACCTCTTATTTATAGATTTGGCGGCGGACCGCGATATCATGTATGCGATATCGCAGGGGACGACGCGATATCGCGACGGCCACGATATTGTGTACACGATATCGTGGTGCATGCGATATCACATCTCATCATACCCCCATGACTGAATGAAAACTCATCCTCGAGTTCCTCACAATAATATTAGGTAGGTATGGAATTATTGAGGGAAATGGAATTAATGGGATGACATGTGAACGGATCATCATTACAAGACTTGACAAAACTGGTGTTCATGACAACAACGGTGAACACCTTATTACAATGACATCAGGCCTTAGTTGGCAACTGAGAAAGAGAGAGAGAAAGAAGTGTTTCTGTTGCCAACGCTAAGATTGCACCTTCATTGTCCATCCATAAGCGTACCATCGATCTTGCTCCTTGCATAGCTGCTTCAGTGCTGCTCCATTCCAAGTGTTTTCTCTAGATCCAATCTGTTGTTTGCATGTCCACCATCTACACACATAACACAATCATATATTAGCAAGGGTAATTGAATCATCATGTAATTAATACCTTGCTTCGGTGTAAAATCATTGGCTAGGTTGTGGTATGGCTGATATGGATCTAGGAATATGTTACTGATGACTACTGAAGGTGTAGGGGTTAGGAAGAAAATCAAAAAATTTTGGGGCTAGGAGAAAATTGAAAAAATCAGGCCCCATACCCCCATGACTAATCGTGAACCTCTGGTAGCATTAGAATGGAGAAAGAAACGGAATAAGAAAGATAGATAAAAAGGGACAACTATGGCATCGAGGAAATGGATGTCAAGATGGAAATGAAAAAAATAAACTTAATTGCAAAAATGTTAAGGGAAAGAATTTAACTAAGGCTCCAAATAGGAATGTTAGTGGGTCCTCCCCAAAGTAGGCTCATGTCCTTAATGCCCTGACAAACCCACATTCAAAGAGTCTGTAGGCCCTGGGAATGTCATTTGGAACAAGAGTTAAAGTCTTAACCACAAGAATTTACCAAAAAGAAAACAATGCATCAACGGAAGTATATACACTAATGATACAACCGGCAATGAGGTGAACAATGGAGAGAAGGATGGAGAGAAGGGAAATGGAATGGAATCCCAAGAACAAGGTGGTGTACAGCCCCTTGTGTGTTTGATGATTAATGTGACTTGGTAAATCTCATTCCAACTCCAGCCTCAAACCAACCACATCCAGTGACTTCGCATCAATACATTCGGTTAAACCATCCACTTGGACAACAAGAATGCACACTTCAAGAGCCACCACTATTCTGACAAAACAAAGGAGAGAATGGAAAGAGAGAAGGGCCTTAGTTAGAGGGAACACTTTTGGTTCCATAACTAGTGCTTGTAGCCCAAGTTTATTCATCTAAGGGGTGTGCTTTAAATTCTCACTTGGTTTTTTTTTTGTGTTTTGTGTTTTTATGCGTGAGAACCACACCATGCAAAGACTTCTCATTTTTATTGTCTCAGCTTTTGATAATTGGGTAACATCGGAACAACAAGAAAACTCAAGAAGAAACATTCAACCACCCAAGAGAATGACCAACACAAAAGCATCAAGTTCCTTTGAAGTCACACCCTTTTCAATCCATGAGTCCTTCCGTAGTTTGAGAAATCCCTAGTCACCGATTTATTAAAGTTCTTATTAGAAAAGGACTGTACATTCCCAAGCCGAGAGAAACCATAGAAATTGGTGGACGGATGGATGAAGTGGTCTCATTGCCTGCCATATCAAAAGAAACATACCTTAGTATCAACATTGTGACTTAAAGGTAAAAACCAAACATTAGCAATCAATATGCAAATAGTTCATACCATCATGAAGAACGCTTATTATGGGACAAACTTACAGGGTGGATCACACACATACACAAAAATTGAAAAAGTATAACGATGATCTAAAACAAAAAAGAGAAAAGTTAAAGAAATTTGTAAAACAAAAAGTAGAAAAGTTAAAGAAATTTGTAAAACAAAAACATTGTAAAACAAAAACATGTAAAACAAAAACTTAATAGAACTGAGGGCTCCATATGATTAGCATAGGTGGCCATCTCTCCCATGAATGAGTTGTAAGGGAGAGATCCAAAATAATGAGTGTCTGTTTGAATTTTGTAAAAGTGCCCAACTTCTCCCAATTGATGATCTTAGATTGAGGGATGAAAGTTGGCGACGCTCATATTCCAATGTTTCTATGCCTTCGTTGTTGGCATGGGTTTACTTAGTTCATTCCATGCATATTCGTCTGCTCCTTCTAGTAGCTGTCAACCACGGGGTGTCTTCTATTGGTTGTGTGGTTGCTACATACAGGCATCTTTGTTTCAATGTTTCTTGGGCACACCTGTTACATGGAGGCATTCCCTCCATGTCATGACCCGATGAATCACTGTATGTGATGCATGGAACTTTCCTCTTCTCGATCTTTCCACATATGTTTATCTTAGAGATTTCCAAGGAAAGATTGTGGATCCTAAGGCATGCGTCTACTGTACTCAGCCATGCCCTTCCCATTATAATCAGGAAATCCCCTTCGTTGTTGTTCACTTCAATCACCAGGAAATCAGCTGGGTAAGACCAACCACACACAATGGTGAGGATGTCCTCCACCAATCCCAAGGGAATGGTGATGGACTGGTCTGCCAGCTCTAGTTGAATGTTGCTCTTCTTAAGTTGGGGCAGGTTCCAGGCGTGATACATTTCTTGTGAAATTAAGTTGACTCTAGAACCTAAGTCAAGAAGAGCCCTATGTGGTTTATTTTTGGTGATCTGCAAATATATTAGGGATTCCTAGGATCAGTTAGTTTCCTGGTAAGGTGGCCTACCTTGATCCAGTTGGTTACAGTATGCGTTAACATAACTGTAAGCGTTACACTCTGTTGGACTGAAGGGTTCTCCGAAGTGTTAGATGGTGATGGAGGAGTGTTTATGGACTCAACCTCTTGTTGTTGTGAGAGTTTGCCTAGGCTTTTGATTCTGAAGTAAGGTCTTCTCTTTTTACAGTTGTTAGAACCAATAGTGGGTTGGATATTTACAGCTCTCGCAGCGTGACGTTGCTGTGGTTGAGGAGGAAGTTCCCCATGCATTGTTGGAGTAGGAGGTGTTATGGGAACTACTTGTGGTGGAAGAGGTGTATAGGATTAGGAGGATGGAATGAGTGTGAGATGGCTCCCAGAGGAGAAGGAGTCCTTCTGAAGTACTCCCGAACTTGGTAGTGACAGTTGGGGTTTGCGTGACCCATAGAGTCACTTGGAGAAATCGGCTACTACACATAATAACCATAAGGATCGGGCTACCGGTAAGGGTACTGTTGTGTTGGCAGTGGCATCCCCCATGACTGTGGGTATTGCCACTATTGATGCTGTTCGATGGGCTATGGTGGAGTTCCACTTGGATAATACGTTAAGGGTTGGTGGAACTGCCTTGGGTTACCTTGTGGATAAGGTAACCTTCAGGGTGTTTGCCGTTGGTTCAGTCTTGGATTAAGCGCGTACATCCCAGACTCCTATAGATGTGAGATGATGGGGCAACATCCCTTAGGATGGTCATAATGGCAGATCTCACATCCACCGTCATCGTCTGAATCAGAATCCTCAGCCACATCGAAGTTAGTGATTTTTCCCTTACCCTTATTATGTGTAGGGCTTAAATCTCTCCACTTTTTCTTACCTTTGTCACTACTTTGTTCTACCTTAGACTCTTCTACAATTTTCAAGAATGTTTCGATTCTTGAGTCTAAGGAATCCCACATTTGATCTACTTTGGTCGATACCTTGGTTGTTAATTTTTGGATCGGCAAAGTTTTCCGATTCACCAACTCTTCGATTGGTGACTCATCCTCTTCATCGCAAAATTTCACTCCCTTATTTTGAAGGGAGGGATCATGGTTATACTCTTCTACACTTTCCCTTTTGTGTAGCTCATCTTCTTCATTTGCTACTTGCTCCAACAAGCTACATACTTCATGGGCTCTAAGTTGTGAGAGTCTCCCCTGGGCATAAGTCCCAAGGGTTCTTCTAGTTTCATTCCTTAGCCCATCCACGATGTGATGAAGTTGATCCCGCTGAGCATACCCATCACCTGAGCAACGATGTAACAATGTGTAATAGTGGACCATGGTAGCATCCAAGGGTTCGTGTGTACCTTGCTTCCAGCCTTGGATCTGCTTACGCAAATTGGACACTTTGGAGTATGTTTGATACTTTTCGTTGAACAGTTCTAGCATTGTACTCCATCTCCTGATGGTTTCCAGTTCTAAGGACTGATACCAGATTTCTGCTTCTTTGGTGAGTGTCCTTAGGAACAACTTAAGTTTTTGCCACTCATTTTCTATATTCTGCAAGGCACAGGCATTGTGGAATTCCTATAAATGATTTTGCGGATCAGCGTTGTATCCCCCTTCAAACCGTGGGATGTTGTTCATGTCTAATCATTTGATCCAGCTATCCTTTAAATGCCTTGTGGGAATCCTAACTGCCTTCATTATGTTAAGCATACTTTGGGTTGCGAGTAGGGGCTTGTCATGATCGTCTCTTTCATGACGCCTGTGATGTCTACGTTGTTCCCTACTCTCCCTACGTCCCTGCCCTTGTCCTCTCTCTCGACTTTCACGTCAAGGTCTTTCATCCTTCTTAATTTTATCTTTACATTTATGTTCATGGTGGCTGTGCCCAGATGTGGAAGGAGAGGATGAGTGATGTGAAGAAGGGGAAGAAGAAGGGGAACCATCACCATGATGATGTTTCTTGCCTTCTGTTCGACTGCTACAGCCCCGATCGTGGTGACGATCAAAGTGCCTGTCCTTAGCATGAGTGGTTGTTCCCTTTGTGAACAGCTGGTGTTCACGGGCATCAGAACTAGGGATATGTATCGTTGATCGTAGGTTCTAATACTCAACCTCCTCACCATCGTTAGGAGGGGGAACATCTTTTGCTAAAGAACCCGTGATAAAGGGTTCCTCGTTTCCTATTTCGCTAAGGACGTGCGGGACCTTGCCCTTCAAAAGTGCATGTTGACTCTCCTGCCTTAAGTCTCTCATACGTTGGGCATCTATGGGATAATAATCCCTCATGTCAAAATCTTCCGCAACGTATTTAGCAAATTGTTCTTGCATGCCAATTTGTGTCAAGGCATGGAAAAGGATGCGAGAGACAGCTCGATCTGGGGGTAACACGATGTTACCTTGCAAATCTCTCCACCGCAGTTGCTCGTCTTGATGGAGGATAAAAGTAAAATTAGGAATATACTCATCGGGATGAGTATATGTCATCTTATATTGTTTAGGACTTGGCTGATTTTGATTATGTTTTTTATCTTGCCGACTGTCTCATGTGTGGTCCTTGGGTGGTGAGTTGCTCTTATGAGAAGAAGGCATTTTTATCGGTGTGCTAAATTTACCATTATATAAATTTTTTCTTGATTAACTCGAAGATTCCTTAAGGCTCACAATGATGTGAGTATATCCCTTATGTTCTATTCAGCGCACAAACAATTAGTCCTTGGCAACGGCGCCAATGATGAGTGGCAAGGTACCCCTACACTCAACCATATGAAACAAGCATAGCACGCACGATCTGGTCGAAATCCATAGACTAAATGCCTAAACACCCAATGGAACACTTGCGGTTAATCATTCGTTGTCTTCCCAGACTTACTTGTTGTTGTCATGGTGTATGGTTAAGTAAGTCTGAGGTATAATATTTTTTTGGTCTTTTATGGTTTTATGTCTTCTATACTAAGAGCAAAGGGTTGAGAAACTAGCTAACTCTAACTAATGTCCTAAGTCTAAATTAACAAGCATCAGCATCTGTTCCGACTTACCGTACACACCCTGAACTATGCATCTGTGTCAATCATGTCAACTTTCTTTTCTTTTTAATAGGACTTAGTGGGGCTGACCTTAAATAGTTTTTAGAACATGTGCATAATAGAATTTTTAATTTGGCATTGCATGTAGAAACAAATCATAGAACCATATTTTAATTCTACAAAGAAGCAAGAAATAGCTCTTCCCATGTTAGCCTAGAAATAAGCACTAAATAGAACTAGATTGTTGAGTCATTTTTGGTTCTACAAAGGGCTTGTCCAATCAGGTCTACCATGTCAACTTTGGAAATAAGCTCTTATTTAGAATCAGCTCTAGAACTAGTTCTTAGTTTTATGAAACCTTGGTAAAAATAATTCTACCACATCAGCATTTTTTCTCCACACATGTAAGCTTGGATGAAAAGCTCATCTTTTATCAGAAAAGTTTCAAAGCCAATTTTTAGTTCTATTGAGTGCCTTGTCACATCACCTTGTAGAATCAATCTTAAGAACTAATTTTTGGTTCTACAAAGCCCTTCCAAAATAGCTTTGTCATGTTAGCTCTTGTATCACACACACAATAAAGCCTATTTTTCTATATATAAAAAAAATGTAGAAAGCCATAAGAATCAAAAAGCTTCATATTTTCTCATTACCATGTTAGCCTAAGAAGAAGAAAAGCTCATAGTGAAGAATATAAGTTTCCTTTAATAGCTTTCTTAAAGTTAGAAATAATTTAGAACTAGATTTTAATTCTATATGAGCTACAATAAAAAGAAAAACAATTCCACATCAATAGAAATAAAATAGGCACTATAAGGTTATACTAAAAAGAAATATTATTACAAAAAGCTAGAGTTTGTACTACTATAAAGCAAGTTGAACATCATTAATGAAAAGAGAGAACTTTTTAGTTGAATTTTAAAGATTTGTTACCTCTAATATAAGTAGACCTTGTTATTTCCATAGGAATTGAAAGAACCATTTGTGCCAAAAATGAAATGATAGATTTTTTCCTCCTCTACTAGGCTTTTAATGCTCACCTTAAGCTCATAACAAATGCAATAATGAAAGCTAAGATGTAATGGATGTAGCTTCGTCTTCTTCCACTACTCTCCCAATGGAGTGGTAACAATTATAACTTACCACTTCTTACACTTCTCTAGCATGTTAGTAATGGGTTGAAGAATGACTCTAAAAATGGCTAAAAGAAATATTGGCTATAAATTAAAGCTCTGTGGCTTAGCTTTGTGATTCTAGTTTTGGCCTTATACTTGAACTAGAATTTCTTCTTTTATGATTCTTCTCTTCTTCTTAATATCTCTCTCTATCTCTTCTTTGTAAAAGCTCTATTTTCTTTTTCTCAGAAAGCTTGTTAACTCTTAAGTGTTTGTGTTAAAACAAGGCATAGTATTTTCCTTCCTCTGTTCTATGAAAGAGAATTTATGTGACTTTGAGCCTAGTGGTTGTGCTTAGACCAAGATTATAAATGAAGCCTTGTAATTTTATTTGATTAATAAATTACTCTACCCCTAGGATCTAGGGAGAGTTTTATGTTAGAGGTAGGTTGACCAATCTAGCAACCAAACCACCTTAAAAGCTCAATGTATTTTTACTATTTTTTGCATAGGTGTTCTATTTTCTAAATTATTTTTTTGGGACCTTTTACTGGTATTTCTAACGGTCTCTGTTTGACTAGATTTTTATAAGGCCTTGATTCATCTTCCCTCTTGATGCCTTTAGCTACATCTAGGAAATAATATTTGGTATCAAAGCCTAGTCAACACCTCTTAACTTAATAGTCCATGTTGTACTTTTCATCATCTTGGATATGACATAGAATCAAGACTTGCCATTAAATAAAGATACATGATTCAATGGCTCAGATATGAAGACATATCTTCTAAAGCATGGTGATGATACCTGGAAGGTAATTAGTGGAGGAACCAACAATGTTGTGCATGATGCGTAAGCTATGAACACTTTGGTTTGTGGCTTGGATAGATTAGTGTATATGAAGTTATGCATCTTCAATTAGCTAAAAAAATGTGGAATCATATTTAAGTTATTTATGAAGGAGATGATAAAGTAATGAAGTCTAAACTACTAACTTTAAGAACACCTTTCAATGCTTTGAGAATGGAAGAGAAAGAAAATATCATCAATTTCTTCAATTGAATAGATGAAGTTATTAGTGTGATTACTATGATTGGTGAAGCATAGTTTCATGATATAATCTTCTAGAAAATTTTATCTATTTTACCTAGTATATTTGAAGCAAAGGTCTCTTCCATAGAAGTATCAAAATATCTCTTTAAATTAATAGCAGTTGAGCTCTATAGTTTTCTTTCAATCTTTGAAATTAGGAAAGAATAAGCTACTATTTCTAGAAAAAGGAGCAAATTGGCTTCATAGATGAAGCTAAAAAAATTGAATATAAGTAAGAACCATCAACATTAGATTCAGATTCTAATAAGAAGATTTCTCCTAAGAAGATAACAAAATATTTTTCTTGTTATTATTATGGTAAAATAAATCATATGATTGCTAAGTGTCCAAAGAAGAAAAAAGATGAAGAAAATAAAAAAATTTAGGTAACCATATGATTGCTAAGTGTCCAAAGAAGAAAAAAGATGAAGAAAATAAAAAAATTTAGGTTACCAATCAATTAGAGCATTTAAAAATTACTATAGAAATCAAGGATGTTGAAGAAAATTCTTTTGCTCACTTTGGTTATGTCAATATAATAACTAATGATATTGATATTATTACATAAGACTTCTTTTAATTTTCAACCATAATTAAAGATTATGATTTAGATTATGATTTTCAAAGCCTTATATATACTAACCCAAATGAGCAAGAAACTTCTACTACTATTGAGACTACAAGTTTAAGTGAAGATGAAGATGGACCAAACACATTAGACATAGCTAAAACTAAATATGAAGAAACTAAGGACATTGATATATAAGGGCTAATGGAGCAATTGGAGATGGTGGTAAAAGTTAACAAAAAATTAAATAAGATTTTAAAAGAAAGAGAGCAAGAAATCAAGAGCTATAAGAATCAGCCAAACAAGAAATTTAAATCTAAAAGAGAAGGTGATGTTTCTAAAGAAGGATATGAAAGATAAGGTTACTCAAGTCACATTTGATTTATTCAGTTGGTTCACTATAGCTCAGAATAACTCAAGAATATTATCAACAATGGACAATCAAGAAATGACAAGAGAGGTCTTGGCTATGAGTTTGGATCCTTAAAAAGGTCACCCTCAATAAAAATATCAACCTAGAAGATAAATGTCCAAACATAGCCTCCACAATCATAAATTGTCAGCTCACAAATAGGCAAGAGAATTTTTCCTACTCTAAGAATTCCAATCAATAGAAAACCCAAGAATGACAACTAATTTTTTCCAACCATATTGTGGAATGCTAGGTCATAAAGAAAGAAATTGTAGAACCATGCTACTAATAAAAAATATGCATTATACCCATGCTACTAATAACTTTTCAATAAATAATAGAATAAAACAACAAGTTTGGAGAATAATCAATAGAAGAGCTCTTGCATCCTAGAGACATGGTTTCCTAACAATGGGTACTCTCAACTTATGACTAATGATATATCAAAGTTTATCATACTAAAATCCTTTAATGGAGGTAAGTAAGCTTTAGTAATAAAGGTAAAACTATGGTAAGAGGTATTGGCTTAGTTAAAATTCATAATAATTTTCTTAAATTTTGTAATATTTTTTTTATGACTTACATTATAATTTGTTAATCTTAGGACAATTTTCAAGAGAAGGTTATAATGTTTGCTTCATGAATGAGAAATTTATATTAGATAAAGTAAAGGATTTTAAAGCTTATGTGACTCAAGCACAAAATAATTTGTATTCTATAAATGAGTAGCTTAATTTCTAATTGTTATTTATAAGATAAGTAGGAGTAGGTTATGTCATAAACAACTAGAATACTTAAGCTCAGAAAATGTACAAGCTTTCATCAAGGCTCAAAGCATTAAAGGTATTCCTTAGGTGAGTCATTTGGAAGAGGTATGTTCTACATGCCAACATGGTAAGAAAACTAGAGCTACCTTTAAGGTAGTGAATTTTCATTGTAATAATGAGCTTGAATTACTACATATGAATGTCTATAGACTTTTCAATATAGTTGGCTTCAATGACAATAAATATTTCTTTCTTATTGTTAATGATTATACTAGAATGTCATGGCTAACATGTATTCAAAATTTTTTTGATGCATTTAAACATTTTAAGAGTTTTAAAAGTATTGTTGAAATTGAAAAAGGGCTTAAAATGAAAGCTATTATGACTGACAATGGAGGTGAGTTTATCTCAAATGAATTTTATGAGCTATGTAGAGATTCAAGTATCAAGAGACAATTCTCATCAACTAGAACACCTAAGTAAAATGGTGTTTTCTTATGAAAAAATAGAACTATACTTCATATGATTATATCAATGATGAATGAGAATAATGTACCAAAGTACCTATGGAATAAGATAGCAAGAACAACTATGTATATCATCAATAGATATTTGGTAAGAGTTGATAATGATAAGACTCCTTATCAAATTTCATATGATAAAATGACTAATGTTCAATATTTTAAAATTTTTGGTAGTAAGTGTTATATTAAGAATTAAGATGATGTTGACAAGCTTGATAGCCATTGTGAAGATGGTTTGTTTATTAGATATTGTAGTTATTCAAAATCTTATCATTGCTTAAATTTAGAAACATTAAAGATTGTTAAAACATCTCATCTTAGGATTCATGAATTATTAGAAGATACTAACAATCTGGATGAGAAATGTATGAATGCAAATGAAAAAGAAATTGATGATGGCCTAAGGAGAAGAACACATACATTTAGATCCATCATAGGTATCCTTAGGACATCTCTTAGGAAAAGGACAAGGAGTAATAGAGTAGAAATAAAAGAACATGGATTATTAGTATGTTGTCTTGTTTTTTCCATTCTTCTAACAATTAGGAAAGCTCTTGGAAGTGAGAACTAGAAGAAGGCCATGGATGAAGAGATAAAGCAAGTTATAAAGAATGATACTTTGGAGGTAGTCTCATAGCCCAAAGGAGCTAATATCATTAGAACTAAGTGGGTCTTTACAAACAAGTTGAGTGGGCATGGTGGAGTAACCTAAATAAGGAAATATTAGTAGCAAAAGGCTTTGCTCAAATAGAGGGACTTGATTATCAAGATACATTTTCTCCAATTGCAAGATTGGAATCTATTAGAATGCTCTTAGTTGTTGTAGTTTATCAAGGATTTAAACTCTACAAAATGGATGTGAAATCATCATTTCCAAATGGATAAATAGAAGAGATAATGTATATAACACAACTAGAAGGATTTATTGATGTTGAAATGCCAAATCACATGTATCAACTACACAAAGTTTTATACGACTTAAAATAAGCCCCTAGGATGTGGTATGCTAAGCTTGATTCACATTTAGTTGAAAATGGATATTTTAAAGCTCCTCTAGACAGTACCCTTTATATTAAAAAGGATAATACAAGGATCTTAGTTGCTTAGATTTATGTTGACAACATAATGTTTGGAGGAACAAGCTTAAGTTTAGGCAAAATTTGCTAAAGCTATGAAATCAAAGTTTAAAATGTCTATGATAGAGGAGCTATCTCATTTTTTGGGTCTACATATTCAATAGCTTAGGGATGGAACCTTTATTTTTTAGATAAAATATGTTCAATAAATGCTCAAGAATTTTAGCATGATAGAAGCTAAAAATTGTAAAACTCCTTTTAGCATAGATGTACACCTTTGTAAGGATGAAGATGAAAAAACCATTAATGTCACACTATATAGATCTATTGTGGAAAGATTGCATTATGATATAGTTATTAGGCAAGATATAGCTTTTGTAGTAGGCCTAATATCTAGATATCAATTAGAACTAAAAGAATCACACTTGACTATAGCTAAAAGAATTTTATGATATCTAAAAGGCACAACTAATTATGGGATATGATATCCAAAAAATAGAAGTTTTGAATTACAAGAATTTATAGATGAAAATTGGGTAAGTAATAGAGATGATTGAAAATATACCAGTGAAAACTATCATTTTCTTGGTAATAGATTAGTATCATGACTAAGTAAAAAGTAGAACTCTGTAGCATTATCTTCAACTGAAGTAGAAATTTTTGCATCCTTACACTACTACACATAGATTATTTAGATGAGGGAAGTACTAAAGCTTTTCAATTTACATTCTTTAATCCCATAATTATTCATTTTTTATGAATCGTAGATTGGCCATGTTGATGAGCCCTCATTCACTAGGCCTTGTCAACTAGGCCTCGTCAACACATCATTTCATGCGTTGATGTGGCCTCATTGACACAGGGTCTATTCTTGCCTATAAATATGTGCCAACCCATCATGTTTAGGCATCATTCTATCATAGTTGTAGTGAACCTCTTGCAGTTCTTTCATTTAAAAGTTAGAATATTTTCTCGAGTGCCTACAACAAGAGTCATTGAGTGTGTGAATCTTTATTCAAGCATTGTTGTACCTAAGCACAATAGTGTGTGTGGATATAAAGACAAGCTTCTTGATAAACCTTGCAACATTTTGGATAGCTTAAATATTTTATTCATGAATTTACTGATTTTAGTCATTTATTCAATGTCCCTCAGTAATTAAGCTAATTAAGTAATTAAGCAAGATAAGATAAATAGCAATTAAGTAAACACATAAGTACAAATGCTTTAAGCATGCGTATAACATTTGGTAATCCCAACAGCACTTAACGCTTGGTAATCTAGCAACATTATATGTGTTCAGGATGTGTACGAAAAGTGGGATTAGATACTTATGTTAGGACTAGTTACACAATAGTTAGTCAATTAGATTAAAGTAGACATTAAATTACCTTATTTCTTATCCTATCTATTTCAAGTACTAAAACCATAAAACATAAAATGATAAAAATAATGTACCTCAATTACACTTAAACCACATCCTTGAGCTTGACAAGTGTAGTTGGGAAGACAACAAATGTTCTCAACACCCAGTTCACTTCTTAGAGAACTAGTGCACTAGAAAACTATAGAGTCCATGGAATCTGACTGGATTGTGTGTGAACACTTTGTGATTTGTATGGTTGAATGTAGGGGTACCTTTCACTACTCATCATTAGCACTATTTCTAGGGACTCTTTTTGTAGAAATGTATGATATCTAGGGTTAGTGAACATCATTAACATCATTGGACGAACCCAAGGTCAATATCACTCTCACACAAAATATAATCATATAAGCATACTGATATTCTATTTGTTTAAAAAATTTATTCTTCTCTCAGACATGACGATGTTAAACCATTTTTCCCTCAATAGTGTAAGGTGGCATATACTCATCCAGATGAGTATGTGCCTGATTTCACCTTCATCCTACATCAGGATGAACAACTGTAATGGTTTGATATGGAAGGCAACATTATAATGCCTTCTAATCAATCCTTTCCCATGATGCTACTTTATACTCTTAAGAAGTTAGACATTCATGATCTTCAAGGGGAGTATGGTGTACATGATTACGACTATTGAGACTACCATCTCACTAAAACACAATGTAGAACAGATTAACACCAGGAGAAGCAACATGAGTTTGTGAAGGGAAAACGACTCACCAATCCCTTTGCTAAACCAAGAGGACAATGAGGACCCTTTCTTTGGGGGCTCTCAACATGAAAATTGTCCAACCCTCATTATTAGTGATGGGGGTGTGAACCTGAATCTACATTCCACTATCAACAAACTAGGTTTAAGGAAAGATGGTAGTCAAGGTAGGGGCTTAGACAAGAATCCAAATGATAATAAACCTAACCATTGTGGTTGTGACAACTGAAGGGAAGCTGGTAGATACCATGGTGGTGGTAGTTCTTCTTCCTATTCACCCTCTTCATCTACATCTTCTTCTTCTTCTTCTTCTTCTAGTTCTGAAAAATGTTGCAAAAGCAACACTTGTAATGGAGGTGAGTAGCAAGACAATAATACTGATCATCATGTCCACAATAATCAAAGGGGTAACAGAGGACATCATTGGCAACAACAAAATAATGATGATGATGAGCCTTTGTTGGCAACTTGAAGCATGATTAACACTGTATAGGTAGTTAAGATCCCAACTAGGCATGTGAAAGATAGTCAGATCAAGCATGTAGACATGAACAATATCCCAAGATTTGAGGAGGGATATAACTCTGATCTACAAAACCATCTACAAGCCTTTCATGGTGCTTGTGCCTTAAAAAACATAGAGAATGATTGGTAGAAATTGAAGCTATTCTCCAATACACTCATCAAAGAGGTAGAAAGCTAGTACCAGTCCTTGGAGCTAGAATCTATCCATAGATGGAGTACCATGCTAGAGCTATTTAATGACAAATACCAAGCATACTCCAGAGTATCTGATCTAAGAAGGCAAATCCAAGGCTAGAAATAGGGAATACATGAAGCCTTGGATGTTTCCATGGGTAAATATTATTCTCTTTTACATCAATGCCTTGGCCATGGTTATTCTTAGAGGGAATAACTCTGCCACATCATAGATGGGCCCAAAGTAGAAACTCGAAGAACTCTTGGGGATTATGCCCAAGGGAGACTATCTGAACTAAGAGCCCATCAAATACAAAGGCTGATAGAGCAGGTAGCAAAAGAAGAAGGTGAGTTGTAAAAAAGAAAAGTGTAGAAGAATATAATAGGAATCATTCCATCAAAAAAATGAAGGTCCAATTCTTTGATGAGAAGGAGTCACCACTCAACAAAGTGGTGAACAAGAAAAACTTACTCATCTAAAAATCTATTTCTAATATTTCAACAAAGGTTGATAAATTATGGGACTCTTTGGATGAAAAATTCCAAACTGTTATGAATATTTTTGAATAATTCAAAGAGCTACATGGTGATCATAATCATAGGAGGTAGAAAGAAGCTAAACGTGCCTACCAAAGGGCTAAGGGAAAAGCTGCTACAATAGAAGAAGTTATGGAGACAAACTTCGATGATGATGTTGGTTGTGACATTTGTTAATATGACCATCCTAAGGGATGTTGTCCTATGGTGTCACACTTACAAGAGTTTGGGGTGTACACACTAAATCCTTGACTAGCACGAAGGTAAGAACCTAGACAATTGCCTTATCCTTAGGGCAATCCAAGGTAGTTCCACCAGCAACAACAAGCTTACTATCTAGGTGGAGCTCCACAACAATTGTATGAGAAATACTAGTAGTGGTAGCAACCACAGTTATGGAGAATGCCACCACTGAAAGAGAAATACACTTATAGGCAACTAGATCCATATGGGTACTATGTTCAGCAACCTTTTTTTGCATGAAGCTCTATAAGCCATGCCTCATTTCAACATCACTATTATCCTCTAGAGTACCATCGAACTCATTCACCATCTACTTGAGGAAAGCACCCATATCCATACCACCCTCTACATTTATCTACATACATCCCTCCACCTTTAACCCAGTTACTTCCTACTCTATCCATGCATGGTGAAATTCCCCCATAACTGCAGCAAAGAAATGCTACAAGGGCTGTAAATTTACAACTAGCCTTCCAGCTAAGTGGTTTGAACAATCAATCTAGGAAATGACCATTTTTCTAACCCAATAGTCCTCCCAAACCCTCACAACCTAATATGATTTCGCCCTGTATCTCTAGCACCCTCATTCTCTACATAAAACATATCTAAGAGCCCTTCAAACTAAGCACCACCTTAGATCCACATTATGATGTTAACTCATGTTGTCTCTGATTAGATTAAGGCTGGAAACCTTCCCACGAAGAGATTTGACTTGGGAAGCCCTCTTATTTACTTATAATTCATTAGACATGAGCCATGCAAGGCTCTTCTTGATTTTGGTTCCAGTGTAAATCTCATCTCCTATGATATGTACAAGGTTTGAAACCTACCACCTCTCAAAAAGAGCAACATCTATTTGGAATTGGTAGACTAGTCAATCACTATCCCTTTGGGGTTAGTGAAGGACATTGTGACCATAGTTTGTGGGTGGTCCTATCCTACCAATTTTTAGTGATCAAGGTAAAAAACCCTAATGAGGTTCTAAGGAGAAGATTTTGACAACATCATTTACTAAATATTGATTTTTCTATGTGGGTTAAAAAACTTATTAATGGGTTAACTCCCTTATCTTATCAATACCTAGGTCTTGGTATGGTGAATAATGCCAAGTTACAAGGGTTATGCGCTTTCAACAAAACAAGAACAATTCAAGTCATGGTTACTAAATTTTTGGAAGAAACATAAAAAAAATATTAATTAAGTAATATTAATAGTATTAAGATGGATAAGAGTTACTTGGTCTAGTGTATTCTTGTCTTACCAACATCTCTTGCAAGTGATGAACTTTTATGAGGTGTAATCAGGTCTTCATCAATCAATGATATGCATGAAATAATTTTTCTGGTTGGTGGAATCTATGTCTTCCATTGTTTTTGAAATCAATGGAATAGTATCTTCTAGCTTACATAGATAATCTCAAATATGTGGTGCAAATGGTGGTAGTCCATGATTCTTCCTATTTCATGGCTCTATGGTTCATCATCAAGTTGTAGTCAGCCCATGGTCTTGAATGGCCCTTGGGTCATGGTTACTCTGATACTAATTGTGACATCCCATCACTGAATGTCATAGAAAATGTCAAATATATGTTATATTAGACATTATGCATAAGAAGATAATATACCAAACGTCAAATATATATAACATTTAACATTATGTGTAATGAAAATAAGAGGGCAAAGAATGCTTTATTGATGCAAAATAGAGTATTTGGATCATGCTCTAAGAATGTTCCTTGGGGTTTTATTCTTTCACATCTATCCCTTTAGAGGAAATCTAGCACTACCACCACAATTAGGCCTATCACTAGCTAGAAGGGATGGCTAGTCCACTTCCTATCCTACTTCACTCAGCAGTCATGACTCACCTTTACTAGCTTAGCCACTCCAAGCTAGCACAACATGTAAGCCCAGATATAAATGCCTTAGGTCAAACCCTCAAAGATTAGCTTGAGAGACATGTCCATTAGTATAATGCATCCTTTTGGATCTCAATTACAACATGCCCTTTCCGGTCTTTTTACAATAATGATAATACTTGTTATGAAGAGCCACCATCTTTGTTATGCAACAACACCATTTGGGAATGGGGACATTACATATGTTATGTTACAAACACCTATGTTTTGGCTTATTACCTCTAAACTTTTATACTTTACTAGGTTGTTAGTGAACTTAGCTTCATGTTGGCATTCATACTTCATTAATTCATTTCTAACTTAACTTCACTTTGCTTATGGATAATCATTCTGGTGGCCTTCTCTTCTTATTTAAGAAACTAGAATACGCTACATATGATATAACTTAAATCTTCTCTTTTTCTTTAAGAAAATGAATCCTATATTGTAGTGATATACTCTTGTCTCCTTGATGTCCACTCATTATTCCTATTAATAGAATCGATTAATAGAGGTTTTTGTTATTGTAGAATGTATTATTAATTTTGAAATGTTTGAAATTCTTTTTTTTCATTCTCTAGTTAATTATATATTAATATTATAAAGCTTGGTTGATAATTCAGTTCTTTTAATAACGAATTCTTATTTATACTTGATGAGTCAACATATTAGACCCCTGATATCGGATCCTTGATATTGGACCCTCGATATTGGATACGCGATATCAAAGATGCCAAAGAGATATCAAAACTTGTCTCATCGCCTATAAATAAGAGATATGGGCACTTGGTTTCACAATTAGTTTTCTTAGTCCCTTAGCCAAACTCTTGTAGTTTTTCCTTTCCAGAGTTAGAATTATTTCTGAGTGTCTGTAGTAGGAGTCATAAAGTGAATGGATCTTTATTCGAGCATTTTGTACTTGAGCACACCTTGTGTCTAGAAATAAAGACAAACTTTGTGATAAACCTTGCAACATTCGAAATAGCTTATTTATTTCATTTAAATGTTATTTACTATTATTTTATACTCTTATGAGTTAATTAATGTTATTTCTATTGAATTGATAATTATCAATGAATTAGCATACTCAGTACAACCACTTTGAGCATACGTGGAACACTTGGTAACCCAGTAACGACTAGCATTCGGTAATCCTAGTAGTGTTACACTGGTTCAGGATGTGTTCAACAAGTGGGAATGGATGCTAGTGTTAGGACTAGTTAAATCAAATTAGTTATTAAATTATTTCATTTCTCCAGTTTAAGCACTAGGAACATAAAACATAAAAAGCATAAAAATCATATACCTCAAGATTACTTAATCATACAGTTGTGCCTTACAAGTAAGCTTAGGAAGACAACGATATGTGTAAGAGCATAAGCACTTAATCCTTGGAGTTCGATTGGACCATGTGTAAACACTCGTATTCGTATGGTTGGGCATAGGGGTACCTAGCCACTCATCATTGGCACCGTTGCTAGGGATTTTGTTGTTTGTGCACTGATTAGAACTTAGGAAATTTTTCCATCATTGGAACAAACCTTTAGGGTTAGTTATCCTACAATTATTGAAAAGAGAGTATTACACACTGAATAATCAATCATGTCTTCTTCTTCTTATGAGAGTGCTTCACTGACTAGGTCCAACATAATGAATAAATTGAGGTGTAGTACACATGATGATCCACTAGTGCCCCAATAGTTTCACATGGTATATGCTCATCTTGATGAGTATGTACCAAACTTTATCTTTATCCTCCACCAGGATGAACAGTTGCCATGGCATGATTTAGAATGTAACATAGTGTTACCTTCTGATTGCTCGGTTCCAAGCATGCTTCTCCATGCTCTCACACGAATTGGTATGTAGCACTTATAGGCAAAGTACGTTATGCATGAACACGACTTGAGAGAGTATTGACTTATGGAGGCACAACGTTAAAGGGACTTACAATAGGAGAGACATTACAAATCTATGAAGGGAAAATGGTCTTAGGATGTCCCATATATCCTAAGTGAAAATGAGGGTGGTGAACTTGCCTCAGGAGGATTTCCACAAAATGATGTTCCTCTTGTTGACTTCGGTCAAGAAGTTGTGTATCAGAATCTTCACTCAACTATTCATAACCCAAGTTCTAGTACCAATGGACACAAAGGATCTGAAAAAGGAACACAAACACATGAAATTGATGGACATTCCTATTGTAATTGCAACTGAGACAGAGACCACCAAAGAGAAAGTAACAGGCGCCTTCATGGTGCTAGTCCTCCTTCCTCTTCACCTTCATCATCTCCTTCCCCCTCTCCTTCGAGATCTGAACAAATTCATAAAGGGAAAGACCATGAGGACAATGGTAACAAAAATAGAGATCATAGACAAAATAATCAAGAAAGGGGACAAGGGAATTCTAGAGAAACACATCATGAAAGGAGAGAGAGTAGGGAACAGCATAGGCATCATAGATGCCATAGACAATACGATTACAATGAACCCCTACTCGACATCCAAAGTATGTTAGATATAACAAAGGCCATTAAGATTATAACAAGGCACCAAAAAGACTATAGGATCAAAAGACTAGACATGAAAAACATCTTATGATTTGAAGGGTGATGCAATGTTGATCCTCAAAACCATCTACAAGGATTTCATAATGCATGTGCCTTGCAAAATATAGAAAACAAGTGGCAAAAACTAAAGTTGTTTCCATGAACACTGATTAAGGAAGTGGAAAGTTGGTACCAGTCCTTGGAATTGGAATCCATTTGTCAATGGAGTACCATGTTAGATCTATTTAATGATAAGTATCAAACGTACTCCCAGGTGTCTAACCTGCGTAGGCAAATCCAAGGATGGAAACAAGGAGGACATGAACCCTTGGATGTTGTCATGGGCCGATATTATGCATTATTACATCATTTCCTTGGCCATGGTTACTCACAAAAAGAACAACTACACCATCTTGTGGATGAGCTTAGGTATGAAACGTGAAGAACCCTTAGGACTTATGCCTAAGGAAGGCTATCTAAGCTCAGAGCCCATCAAATACAAAGATTGTTGGAGCAAGTTTCCAAGGAGGAAGGTGAGTTAAGGAAAAGAGAAAATACAGAGCAATACAATAGAGATCCTTCCCTCTGAAAGAAGGAAGGTAGATTTTGTGAAGATGAAGAAGAGTCACCACTCAAAGAGATGATGAATAGGAAGACTTTGCCCATTCAAAAATTTGCATTAGATGTATCTACAAAGGTAGATTAAATGTGGAACTCCCTAGATGATAAATTTCAAACCATTCTAAAAATAGTCGAGGATTCTAGAGAGCAAAGTAGTAACCAAGAGAGAAGGAAAAAAAACTGAATCTGAGTCTACACGTAACAAAGGTAAGGGCAAAGTTGCCATCATCGAAGAGGTTGTGGATTTGGACACAGACAATGATGGCAGATGTGAGATATGCCAATATGGCCATCCTAAAAGATGTTTCCTAGTAGTCTCACATCTGTAAGAGTCTAGGGTGTATGCACTAAACCCACAATTAAACATATGGCAAGCATCCAGAAGGTTATCTTATCCTCAAGGTAACCGAAGGTAGTTCCACCAACCCTTAACATATTATTCAAGTGGAGCTCCACCACAACCAAATGAATAGTATCAACAATGGAAACACCCACAATCATGGGGAATGCCATTACCACATCAACAATACCCTTACCATCAACCTGATCCCTACAGGTACTACGTTCAACAGCCGATCTCTCCATGTAACTCCATTAGTCACATTGCTCCTCAACCTCACTACTAGACCCACAAGTACTATAGAACTCCTTCTCCTAGGAGTGATGGTCCACAAAAGTACTATCCTTCTCATTCAAGTACACCTCTTCCACCCTTAGCTCCATTACCACCTGCTCCAACTATGCAGGGTGAGCTTCCTGCCCAGTCGTAGCAACATAACGCTACAAGGGCTATCAATCCTCAACCTACTATTGGTTCAGACAACCACACAAAGAAGAGATCTTTCTTTAGAACCAATAGTCCAACCAAGTCCTTATATCCACAAGTGGCTAATTGTCCAAATTCCTTGCCATCGTTTGAATCTTTGGAGCTTCCTTCAAACCAAAAATCACACCCAATGCACACAGTCATGTTGACTCACGCCATTACTGATTGGATTATAGATGGCCATCTTCCTAGTCCTCTTATATATTTGCAAATCACTGGTTATAATCCTTGCAAAGCTCTTTTAAATTCAAGATCTAGTGTTAACTTAATCTCTCAAGAAATGTACAAAACTTGGAAGTTCTACCTCCACTAAAAAAGAGTAACATTTATTTAGAGTTGGCTGACCAGTCCATCACTGTCCCATTAGGACTAGTAGAGGACATGTTCACCACTATTTTTGGATGGTTGTATCTAGCTAATTTCCTAGTGATTCAAGTCAACAACTGTAAGAAAGATTTCCCAATCACAATGGGAAGAGCATGGCTAAGTAAAATTGATACATGCCTAGGCATACGTGATCTTTCCCTAGAAATATCAAAGGAAAATACATTTAAAAAGATCAAGAAGAAGAAAGTTCCATGCATTGCATATAATGACATAGGATGCAACTATGTACAAAAGGCCTAGTTTGTAGAATGCTTAACATTTCCTGCATGCAACTAGTGTGCACAAGTGACTAACATACAAAGATGCCTATATACAATAGCCACAAGATAGGAAGGCACCTAGTGGCTGATAGTTGACCAAGAAAGCAATTTAACTTTATGCATGAAACCAACTAAGAGCTTGACTTGCACCTATATCAATAGCATAAATGTATTAGAACAAGTCCACCATCAACTTTCAAGTATTGATACTGAAAATACCAACTGGGGGAAGTTGGAAATCCCTAACGAGTTTAAGCAAGCACCCCTTGAGTTAAAACTGTTGCACACCAGTATGGAGTACACATTTCTCAAGAATGGAAAATTGGTAATCATTAACGCTAAGCTCACTCCTCAACAAAAATAAAGACTATTGAAGATGGTAAAAAAATGATCAAAATCCTTTGCTTGTCATATCCTAAATTAACCAGAATAGATCCTAGGATATGCCAACATAGAATTTACATTGCCCCTCCATGAAGCCTCAACAACAACTGCAAAGGTGACTGAACCCAAAGCTTAAGCAAGTGGTTAAAGAAGAAATTGAACAACTTATAATACCCAGGTTCATCTACCCCATTGCTGACAGTGAATGGGTTAGTCCATTAATCATTGCACCTAAAAAGGGAGGTAAATGGAGGGTGTGTATAGACTTTAGGTTGTTAAACATGGCAACGTTTAAAGACCATTTCCCATTGCTATTTGTTAACCAAGTCTTAGATACCATTGCAAGGCATTACTACTATAGTTTTTTGGATGGTTACAATGGATACAATCAAATTCAAATAACACCAAAATACCAAGACAAGACTACATTCATAAGTCCTTGGAGGACATTTGCATATAGGTAGATGTCGTTTGACTTGTGCAATGCCCCAGCAACATTTCAATGTCTAGTTCTAAATATATTTCAACAACAAATAGGGAATGATGTGGAGGTCTTTATGGATGATTTCTCCACCTACGGAGTAGACTTTGAACAACCATTAAACTGATTAGAGAAAGTACTGAAACAATGTGTAGAAACCAAATTAAGGCTCAATTGGAAAAAGAGCCATTTAATGGTCCAAGAAGGCATTGTATTAGGGCATAATATTTCACAAACAGGGATAGAGGTAGATCCTGAAAAGATTAAAGTCATCCAAGGAATCACTCATTTACTTGAAACTATAAAAGATATCTGATCATTCCTTGGACATACTAGCTATTATAAACACTTCATCAAGAACTTTTCGAAGGTTGCAAAACCATTGGTAGAATTAACAAAGAAGGATGTACCCTTTGAATGGAGCAAGGAATGTGAGCTAACTTTCCAAACCTTAAAGTAGAAGCTCATAGAAACACCCATTCTACAAGCTCCTGATTGGTCCAGACCATTCTACATAATGACTGACGCATCCAACTTTGCCTTAGGAGCTGTACTTACATAGTTAGATCACCAAAAATGACCCTATTACATTCACTATGCAAGTCAAAGTATTGCTAGTGCATAGCTCAACTACACAACAACAAAAAAAGAGTTAATGGTTGTGGTGTTTGCACTAGAAAAATTTAGGCACTATGTATTAGGCTATAAGATATTTGTACACACAAATCATAGTGCAATATGGTTTCTACTGAATAAACCAATGGTGAGCCCTCGCATCATATGATGGCTCGTGATCTTACAAGAGTTCGATCTTATGATGATCGATTGTAAAGGCACTGAGAGTGTTGTTGCTAATCATTTATCTTGATTACAATGGGACAACAAAGAGGATGAATATCGAATTTCTAACGGCTTTCCTAATGAACTCCTCTTTTCAAGTGTAATAAACAATCAATTAACCACAGATACAAATTGGTATAGTATCATTCTTACCTATCTTCTCACACAAGAAACACCACAAGGGCTAGATGTTAAAAAGAAACAATAGTGTCTTCACCGAGCCAAATATTTCATGGAAATCAATGGATACCTTTATAAGGTATGTTCCAATGGCTTGGTCTGATGGTATGTTCCTGATGTAGATCAATTGCAAGTTCTATAAGATGCTCATAAGGGCCCTTGTGGGGTTCATTACGTTGGGAGATGAACAACCATTAAAATCTTGCTTGCAGGATATTATTGGCCTACATTATTCTGGGATGCTCATCATTTCGTCCAATCTTGTGAGCACTGCCAACACAATGGGTGAATGACTACTAGAATGGAGGATCCACAATAATGGATTCAACCTTTAGAACCCTTCAACATCTAGGGTATTGATTTTATGGGGCCTATCACACCAATGTTCAATGGAAAAGCCTACATTGTTGTTGCTGTTGACTATTTTAAAAAATGGGTAGAAGTAGCTGCTGTTATTGACTGTACATCATCTACTGCTATACGATTTGTTCAACAACAAATCATAAATAGGTTTGGCATGCCTCATGCACTTATTTTCAATAATGGCATCCATTTTACAGGTGCTACCTTTTGAAAATTAATGCAACGCTTAGGAGTTGAGCATAAGCTAACTATACCATATCATCCTCAAGTGAATGGTCAAGTCGAGGCCACCAATAGGGAGATCACAAAAATATTAACATGAACCATTAGCAAATATAGGTGAGACTAGAGCACCAAACTGAATGTTTCTCTTTGGGCATACTGCTCCACATGGACACTCCCTATAGGCTATTCTCCCTATGAGTTGGTGTATGGTAAACTTCCAACACTTTCTATCCAAACTGAGTTCCGTACACTATCTACAGCATGTGATCTTAACCTTGACCTCAATCTATCCTAGAAAGAATGGTTGATGAACCTTAACTTACTGGATGAAAACTAATTAGCTACCCTGTCATCCAACAAATTGCACAAGGCCTTCAACAAGCAACGTCATGACTTAAGAATTAGAAAAGTTACATACCAACTAGGAGATAAGGTTCTTTATTGGAATCCTTTACATGTTCCACAACGAACTAAATTTCAAATGCTATGGGAAGGGCCTTATATCATTTATGAAACTTTTCCTTTAAGGGCCATGATGATCTCTAAACCTGAAAGCTCGGATAGAAAATTATTAGTCAACATCAAGCAATCCAAACCTTTCCATGAGTCTAAAACGACTAGTACTAACACTACCTCTATTAATGGACAATGTTGCTCATTATTTTGGATCTCCTCCTTCCAACTTAGTCATGGAGGAGATGGCCACCAATGTTAACCATTCTTAGGCCTCAGTTTCCTTTGTCTTTTTTGTTTTACATATTTTTCATCTTTACTTTTTTTTTGTTTTACACCATCATTAACATTTTTACTATTTCTTTCTCTATTACATTTTCTTTGAATTACTCTCACTCATCGGATAATAAGTGCTCATGATGGTGGACTGGACTATAATGATGTCGATTGCTAATATTTGGCTTTTGCCTTTGACTTTCAATGTTGATGCTAAGATATGGTTTATTTTCATAAAATAGGCAATGAATCCACATCATCCATTTATCCATACAACTTTATGGTCTCCCTTTGTTTTGGAAATGTACTATCCCTTTTTCTAAGAAAACACCTTAATGAATTTGTGGCTTAGTATTCTTCAAACCAAGGAAAGATTCAAATGGATTGAAAAGGGTGTGACTTCAAGGGGATTTGACGCATTTGTACTGGCTATTCTCTTGGGTACTTGGATGTTTTTCATAGGTTTTCTGTCATTTTGCTATTGACCAATATCAGGAAGTTGACTAAATCAAATAAGTCTTTGCATGGTGTGGTTCTCACTCAAAAAAATTAAAAAACAAATTGGTGGGAATTCAAAGCACACCCCTTAGACATAATAAAGAAACATGGGCTACCAACACTAGTTATGGCACTAGAAAGACATGTTACCATGCCTGAAGGTTCCCTCTAACTATGGCCCTTCCTCACTTCTTATTTCTCTATTCTTCTCCTTTTAGAATGGTGATTGCTTTGTGGAAGAATTTCATTGCTTTAGGAGGATGGGTTGATCAAGTGTGTTGATGCGAGGTTATTGGATGTGGTTAGTTTTAATCTAGATTTGGGCCAATTTTTATTAAGTCACCTTAATCACATACTACACAAGGGACTTTACACAACCTTGATTTTGAGATTCCATTCCATTCCATTCTCTCTTTCTATATTACTTTCCACATTCCATCTCATTGTCAATTTTATGATTAGTATATATCTTGGTTGACACATTATTATACTTTGGTAAATTCTTTCTTAACCATTGTTTCCATATGTCATTCCTAGAGCCTCCAAACTCTTTGGTTTGTGGTTTGTTAGGGCATAAAGGGCATGAGCCTACTTTGGGAGGACCCACTGGCATTCCTAGTTAGTGAAATTATTAATTATTTTTCCTTAAACATTTATTGCAATCAGCTATTGCTCATTTCACCCCATCTATGACATCTATTTTTATTTTTGTTTTACTGGCTCCACCATTGTTATTTCTCTCATTTTTCTTATTCTTTCATTTTCCACCCTATTGCTACCGAAGGTTCTCTCTTAGTCATGGGGGCCTGCTACAAATTTTTCCATTTCATTACTTATCTCACCCCTACACCTTGGGTAGTTATCAGTTACAAATCTCTAAACCAGTATCTGCCATATGCACAACCTAGCCAATGAGCTTCATATCGAGGCAAGGTAGCAATTACATTATAACTTATCTATCCTTACTAATTGGTGACTTTGTTATGTGTGTAGATGGCGATCACATGAACAATGAACTAGGATAGAAGGGAGCACTCAAGATGGACTGGAGCAAAAAACACTTACACAAGGAACACGCTTAATTATGTGGCCATGGATGAACAATGGTGTGCATAATTTTGACATCGGCAACAACACGCTTCTTTTTCTTCTCTCTCTCTCTCTCTCTCTCTCTCTCTCTCTCTCTCTTCAAGCTATCAAATGAGGATTTGGATGTCATCTATGTACAATGTTCACCACAATGGTTATGAACACCAATGCTATAATATGTTTGTCAATCCATTCACTGGGCACTTTGAGTCTGTCATTCCATGTCATTGTCAGTTGTCGTTTAGTCAATAATCTCATACCTTCCCAATATTTTGTAAGCAACTTGAGGATGAGTTTTCATTTAGCCATGGGGGTATGATGAGTCACAATATTATACCCTTGATATCAGATACATGATATCAGAGATGCCAAAGTGATATTAGACATGCAATATTGGAACTTGTCTCGTCGCCTTTAAATAGGAGACAGGGGCACTTGGTTTTGCGGTTAGTTTTCTTAGTCCCTTAGTTGAACTCTTGCAGTTTTTCCTTTCTAGAGTTAGAATTATTTTTGAGTGTCTGTAGTAGGAGTCATAAAGTGAACAGATCTTTATTTGAGCATTCTGTACCTGAGCACACCTTGTGTCTAGAAATAAAGATGAACTTTGTGATAAACCTTGCAACATTCAGAATAGGTTAGTTATTTCATTTAAATGTTATTTACTATTATTTTCTACTCTCATTAGTTAATTAATGTTATTTCTATTGAATTGATAATTATCAACAAATTAGCACACTCAGTACAACCACTTCGAGCATACGTGGAACACTTGGTAACCCAGTAACGAGTAGCATTTGGTAATCCTAGTAGTGTTACACTAGTTCAGGATGTGTCTGGCAAGTGGGAATGGATGCTGGTGTTAGAACTAGTTAGAGAATAGTTAACTAGTTAAATCAAATGAGTTATTAAATTATTTCATTTCTCCACTTTAGGCACCAAGAACATAAAACATAAAAATCATAAAAATCATATACCTCAAGATTACTTAACCATACAATTGTGCCTTAGAAGTAAGATTGGGAAGACAATGATTGCATAACCCATCCTTGTTCTTTGTAAGCGAATAAGCACTTAATCCTTGGAGTTCGACTGGATCACACGTAAATGCCTGTATTCGTATGTTTGGGCGTAGGGGTACCTAGCCGCTCATCAATACTTAATAATAAAATCACAAAATAATTGACATTGAGAATCAATTATATATTAATATACATGGTATTATGTTTACCTTTGTACTATAATCAATCATATTAAAAAATAATTCATATCATTTTAACATCAAGAAAGTACAAATAAATATTTATTTATAAATAAGTCAAATTCCAAAAGAATTAAAGAAAACTTATAGTTGCTATTATGTATTTTGAAAAGTAGTCTATTCAATTTCATTTTCATTCCATCATAACATGTCTTTGATTGTTTTTTTATTATTATTATTCAATTTCATATTTTTTTCATTTCCTATTTTGTTAATCTATGTGTAAACCATAGAGTTAGGTGACATGATTCTAACCTTGATATCTTTTTCCTTATATATCTATTTACAATCCATCCATTTTTCCTTTACTCTTGATTTACTTGTGAACTAGTCGATTGTTATATTATTTATAGTTTTCCCTTGAATTCTATATTTCTAGCACTATCCAACCATATAATGTGAACTTCATTTCCTTTTCCTAGCCCCACCAACATCATCATTCAATTTTTTATATTAAAAAATGGATTAATGACCTCTTTAGCTTCTTTTTCTATAAGCTAACATATGCATCTACTTGTTCCTTAACCTAAACTTCATCATTTTTGCATCCTAGACCTAGAATATCTTGTTGAATTATTCTTGGCCAAACATCTTTTGTAGTTACATTCCTACACAATATTATCTCATAAAAAGCATGCAAATTTGCTAAAACTATGTTCTAATAATTAATTTTTTTTCTCTATTGTATCTTATCATTTATCTAAAGATCTTTCATCTCATTATTCCATGTTTGTATGTGGGATCTAATGAAATCTGTAATCATGTTATATACTTAGTATGATTAAATTGTATCTCCAAGATTTTTGGTTCACCTATAGGAATATTTAGATGTCCATTTATGGATTTTTATAATTGAAATAATTTAGATGAGTTTTTGTACCTAATATGTCTTTTACAAATCATCATAGGAATATCCTTCTGAAGGTAGAATTTAATATAATGAATATGCTATGTTTCATAAATATTGTTTACTTGATTTGATATGTATTATTCTAGGTATCCCTTGAAGCCATATACCACATCAATATAATATGGGGTGTATTTTCTTTCACTATATATCTCTATAACATAATACATATGCATAACTTCTAATAATAAATATATGTCCTTTTTTTTTCTCATAGCCATTAATAGTATTCTAAAGCTTTCATTGATATCCTTGTGCATGTGATCTACTACAAAGCTCAACTCTATAACCTCAAAACTTCTTCCTACAGTAAGTAATAACAAATAAGGGAAAACATATTTATTCTAGTTATCTCCACCATAGTTATCCATTTGTAGAAATAATGTACTAGAAGATAGCTTAAATAGAAAATTAAAATTATTATCCTAGGCATCAACTAACTAATATTGTTTACCATTTCTCAAATTAGAATGGTTGAGTAGTGAAGTCATACATGAAGATCTTCTAAAATTGCATTATTTCTTAATAATATTACCATACCTATCAATAGGATCATTCTCTAAATCCCTCAATGATGAGTCATGAATTATTGGCTACGATATCGCATCCACGATATCGCAGCCTAGACATGATATCAGATACACGATATTACGGTCTGTCTCCTCATCTATAAATAAGAGGTAGGAAGATTTGGTTAGATTTAGGTTTTAGTATTAAGGTAGGGACTTTTTGTCAGTTTTTCCTCTCAACCCTTTTCTCCCAATGGATGCTCGTAATGTGGTGATTGTAATTGTATGGCATCCTTATTCGAGTGTGATGTACTTGGACATGCACATGACTGGAAATAAAGATCGAGACTACTTCATCATTGCAACATCCACTTAGCTTAATTATTTATTTAATTTTTATTTAATGCTTTCTTAGTTAATATCTCTTCACCCTTACCTCCTAGTAACATGAAATGAGTACGACTTAATCACGAGCATTCAAGTGTGACTACTTGGTAACCTAGTAGCGTACTTAGGCCATGCGCTTGGTAATCCCAATGGTATTCATGCATGAGGTCCAAGATGTGTACAGATGATTAAGGAATGGATGCTCATCACACTTAGGCTAGTTTAGATTCTCTCTCACCCTCTCTCTCCTAGCTTAGTTAATATTATTTCCCATCATACCCAGGAGTAGCATTAGTGTAGGAACACATCATACACCTCACTCTAGACTAAACTATACCTGACAAAGCTAATACTAGTCCAGGTGGGAAGAAAATGAACTACGATCTATGAGTAACTATCTAGATACCACAACTAGTCTATCTACGAAGTTCAATTGGATCGTACGTGAAGCACTCGTATTCGTATGGTTGAGTGTAGAGGTACCTTGCCACTCATCATTGGTGCCATTTTTGGGGACGGTGCTAGTTATCTAGATTAGTTATATCATACAAGGTCACTGTATAGGAATTAATAATATATCTTTTAGGAAGAAATAGTTACAAAAAGTCACATGCAAATACACACATAATTTCACAACCATGCCTCTCCTAGAAGACTACGATAACGCCACATCTAGTGAGGCAATTCTTTGGAGAACTAATAAATTATATGACAATGAAGACTGGAGTATGCAATCTGAGGTGGGGGTTTCTTATAAACATAAATGAAGGCAGCATCATCCCAACGCATGAAAGCATAACTTACTCAATGACAATGAACCCCTATTGTCCACTAAAAACCTAATGCAAATACAAGAGGCTATTCGAATCTCTCGTAGGGATCGTAAAGAGAGTTGCCTACCTAGGCTCGATTTAAACAACTTTCCCAATTTCTTAGGAGGCTATGATTTAGATCTGCAACAACATTTACAAGCCTTCTATGATGCTTTGTGCATGGAACAACATTGATAATGGTTGGAAAAAACTCAAGCTCTTTCTTATGATACTCATTAGCCAAGCAAAAGTATGGTATAGATCGTTAAAACCAAATTCAATTCGACGTTGGCCAACAATGGTAGAACTCTTTAACGAAATATATCAAACCTACGCAAAAGTGTCGGCCTTGAGGAAAAAAATCCAAGAGTGGAAACAAGCACAACATGAACCCTTGGACATGGCCTTAAAAAGATATTATGCACTGTTAAACAACTGTCCATGCCATGAGTTCTCCAAGGAAAGGCTAATGTACGATATCATTGATGAGCTTTGTAATGAAACAAGAGAGACCCTAGGGATGTATGCCCAAGGTCAATTATACAAACTACAAACCCATCAATTCCAAGAGCTTATTAAGCGGGTAGCAAAAGAAGAAGGAGTAATGGCTAGATGGGAGAGTGTTGAAAAATGTCAACGGGACCAAAATCTCAACTTAACAGAGGTCCATAATCACAAACAGGAGAAATCAACCCATCTCAAGGAGGAAGAATCATCTTTGCTAGTACAACAATCATTAGATGAAATTGAGGAAAATATCAATAAGATGCTAGAATGGATGCATAAAAAGTGTAGAGAATATATCAATATTATTAGAGATAGAGTTTTGACAACCCAAGAAGTAGGACAAAATATCATTAGACAATCAGAAAGAAGGGATGAGGAAAATAAGAGCTCAACTACCAATCATACGTATGAATGCAACATTTTCCTGTATGATCACCCCAAGGGACAATGGCCAATATTGTTACATTTATATGAGCATTGGGGAAGCACGTTACACCCAGAGTTCATACAGAGATACTATGTTCGATCATAGTGGCAACACTCCCAGTCGTGGGGGAAGCCATCTCTAAACTAGAGACACCCTTCGTATCATCTGAATCCAAATGCTTATCTAGTCCAACATCCTATTTTCCCAACTGGGTCAACATACTCTATCTTACCACATTATCATTCTCCTCAAGACTATCAGCCCATGTCCTCAACACAACCACCACCTTGTGTACCTTACACTTCTCCTAAATTTCAACATTTTCATCCTTTCACTCCTTCTACATTGCCACCAACTATTCCTGAAGTGTCTGCACCATAGCAACAACCCATGAATGTTACTCGTGCTACTATTGTCAACAATAGTGAGAGGCCTCCTCAACATCAAAGGTTCCCCTTCTTTAGACATGACCATAGGAAGGGACAACACAGTTCCAAGGCCACTGCATTCTCCAACTCAGCACAAGTCCAACACTGTGGTGCATCCTTCTCCTCAAACCCAATTCCTCGTGTCACTTCATTAGGGCCACCAATTAACACTCCAACAACCATATGGACCAATGAATATATCCATGAAGGATGACATCCTGATCCTTGCATACCATCTGATGAGTGGTGAGGTACCCCTACACTCAACCATACGAAACCAGTGTCGCACGCGCGATCCGGTCGTACTCCGCAGATGGACTAGTTGTGGTATCTAGATAGTTAGCCTTAGGTCGCAGTTCGCTGTCTTCCCATCTAGACTAGTTTTGCATATGTCACATATGGTTTAGTCTAGATGAGGTGTATGATGTGTTCTAATCTAATGCTACTCCTGAAGGCAGTGGAAAATAATACTAACTAAGCTAAGCTAAGAGGAAAAGGGTAAGAAAATCTAATATAGCCTAAGTGCGACGAGCAACCGATTCCTTGATCAACCGTACACATCTTGGACTTCATGCACGACTGCCACCGGGACTACCAAGCATAGGCCTAGGTACGCCACTGGGATTACCAAGCGTAGACCCCAAATACGCCACTGGGTTACCAAGCGTAGATCCCCCTAGCTACACCACTGGGCTACCAAGCAGTCACACTTAAATGCTCGTAACCAAGTTGTACTCGTTCCGCTTCTAGGAGTTTAAGGGTGAGAGACTAATCGTGATGAGTAACCAATTCCTTAACTAGCCATAAACACCCGTAGATGCTCGTAGCTAAGTCATACTCCCACCGTGCTATGAAAGCAATAAATAACATGAAATAAATAACAAAAAATAAACTAAGTGAATGCTGCAATGATGAAGTAATCTCGATCTTTATTGCCGGTCATGTGCATATCCAAGTACGACACACTCGAATAAAGACACCATACAATCACATTCACCACATTGCAGGCAGACACGGGAAAATTATAACTCTGGAGGGATCAAACTGCCAAAGCTTCGCTATACTAAAACTGGGATCCCGAATAAGGGAGAGCCGCCTCTTATTTATAGACATGGCGGGGGACTGCGATATCGCGTATGTGATATCGCAGCCGACGCAAACCGCGTCTCATCATACCCCCACGACTGAATAAAAACTCATCCTCGAGTTGCAAGGAGAACAAGCTTCAGTGATTCCACAGTGGCTAGGTATGGGATTATTAACTAGGAAAAGAAATGGACGAATGCCAGAGTGTGGGAAGAAACAACACAGAGAAAAAATGCTACTACTACAAAAATGTGGAATTCTTGTAGGTCCTGGTGGCTGTGGCTCCTCCATGGGTGCTTTCCCTTTATCATGTGCTCCAAGTTTTGAAGATTGATGACACTGAAGAATAGCCTGGAGCTTCTCCTCTTCGGTCCGAGGGTCTTGTGTCGTCCATGCGGATGCTCCAATGGTTGATGGAGTCGGCACTTCCCACGGACAGGGTAGTTGCGGGAACATCTGATTAGCTTTGACGTACCATGCCGCAAACACCCGTCGTTCCTCTTCGTAGGCTCTGGCTCTGTCTTTGTATTCATGAAGTTCTGTCAGCCGATGAGCCAAGTCGGTTGCCACATCTTTCTGTCCTTGATAGATTTCTTTTACCACCGAGAGTTCAGAATTTGTAACATCTAATTTTTCAGCCAACTTCTTTCGCTCTGCAAATTCTGCTTCATATTTGATGTAGGTGGAAGCTACCTACTGCTCGTGCTCTAACCTCGGGCATCTTGCTGTTAACATGGCCAGGTTGGCATATCGAAGGTTGGCCAACTCCATGTATTCAGTTAAGTCCTAGATCTGCAGGTCCCGGTTCTTAATTTCCGCCTGGTGGGCATAGGCATAAGTGTCCACAATGGCCCCCCAATTAGTGTGCTGGGCACTGATGCTGTTAATTTGAGCTTTGGCCATTTGGATCTCCTTCTCCAGGAGCTATTTATACATCCCCACCTGATCACGGAAGTGCTCCTTTAGCTTCTCATGTCGTTTAGTCTCATTTTTCCACGCACTAATCTCGATGGCTGATTTCTGTCGAATAGCGCACACCTCCTCCATTGAGAGGGTTTGATTTTCTCAGGCTAAACGGCTTACGTCTTGGTTGACTTGAATGAATTGTTCTCATAGCCGATGAAAGTGCTCATCGAGAACATTCTTTTGCTTCTCCATAGAAGTCAACCGAAGGTTATCTGCAACCAACTGCTCATTCTCTTCCTGCAAGGCCTTGAGTGCCTTAAGATGCACATGAGTTTGCGCCTTTGCTGTGGAGGCATCCCAAGTGGCCGTCTCCTTTTCTTCTGCCACCTTCTTATTTTCTGCAATTAATTTGGTTAGTTGCTCGATTTTAAAATTGTCTAACTGGTCTACGGGAACCAATCGCAAGGGATCCCGCTGTGCTACTTGTAAGGCGATGAGCTGCTCTTGTAATTTCTGCACTTCAGCCTCAGCATGCTCAGCCCTTACTTCAGATATGACCAGTTTCCCCTTTTTCTAAATGAGGTCTGACTGAATTGCCATTACATCCTGGGGGATGTCAAACAGGGACGTTAAAACTTGTCTTGTTTGAAGCAATTTGTCCAATACATCCTCATGTTCAGCAGGAGTCATTGAGGTTCCAGCAATGGTTTGAGCATCCTATGCTCCTGAAAGATCTGCCGGTGGCACAACAGGTACATTAAAGGACTCCTTGATGTGGTTAGTGACCACCTCAGCTGCTCCCGTGGCATCCTGGTGTTGCATGACCACCACAGTGGCCCCTTCACCAGTCTCTAATTGAACTTGGAAAGATGTCGTGTTTCCAGAGATCTGTTGTGACCATCTGCTTTCCCCTCCTCCTGTTTGCATTGACAACTCACCCCTTGTGCGATCTATCAAAATCGTAGGCTGGTTGGCATCATCGATGACATGGAAGAGATTGGTGTCATCACGACTTCCCCAATTGATCGTCTCAGCAATAGCCCTCAAATGGCTCATTGACTGTCTATAGTCTTGCGGCGGTGGCTAATCCTGGCCTGTACCAGGCCCTGCTTCTTGTTGTTGGCTGGGACCTGTGACTGGAGGTTGACTGGGTCCTGCAAGTTGAGTTGCAGGAGGTCCAGTCATTTGTTCTTCATCTTCTTCATCAGGTCCCAACTCTTCGCCAGTGCTCTTTCTTGGAGCTGGCGCCTTTAACAATTCAGCATAAGAAGTGTTTTGGGCTTTTCGAAGGACATCGTTTGTATATCCCCGAATCCCAGCCCGATGGCACAGTTTTCTGATAAGACAAGGAAAAGGGAGTGCCATTTTTCCTGTCTTCCATTCTTCGAATCGCCTTAGGATCTCCGTCAAATATAGATGAGGAAGGTTAGCATTAACCTTTCCCATCAACACTGCACATCCTCTTGCTGCATACGTTGATATTCTCTTTAAGCATTTGTGGGGAAGAGGTGATAGGTCCCAATTTTAAAATAGACTCGCTCTTCCGTGATTAGCTCACCAAAAGCCTTATCTCTACCATAAGCCTTCTCTAGCCAGTCCTTTCGCACATCAGGGTCTGATCGGGTGGATAACCGAGCAACATGGGGGCCCAAATTCGGAAGGTTTAACACTTCCGAAACCGCCTGTGCAGAAAAATCCACCGTCACACCACCAATGTTTTATGTGGTGCCTTGCTCTTTATTGTGCCAAAATAGGTACGTTTCTCCTAAGTACCAGGAACCTTGTTCAGAGAGGACGGGCCATAAGGGAGACCCTTTGAGGTGATCCCTCATAGCCTCAGGAGCGAACTCTGCGAAAGATTCAAAGTTGAGTTCCAAAATCACCAAAGCGATTGTGGACTTCATGTGGATANTTTCGGGGCCATCTGCAATCACACGGGCCAACATTAGTAAGGTTGTTTAGGAAATCAAGTTATACCTTACTACTTGCCTTAATTAAAGATCTTATGTTATTGTGTGATCGGCCTGAAAATTATGATAATGGGTCCTATGACTTAGGCGGATTTTTGTTTTAATCTCCCGGTATACTTAAGGTTATATGATGTGTGGCACAATTTTCTACATGTTAGAAGTAACTACCCTAATTGATGTCCTTTGGGCGATGAAAAATTTCAAAAAAAGTTAGGCACTTTTCGGCATTCAAGCAGGTTCAAACGAAATTCAAATTGGAGTATCAGCACACGAGATATAGGTGAAAAAGCAAGGGTTACTCAAGCGCAAGTCGCAGAGAAAAAATTCAAAAATTCCCTCCCCCGCGTGAATGCCAAATGAAGCTAAGTGTTGCGGCGGGGGTTCCTATTTATAGGAACAGGGGACGCGATATCGCGTACATGATATCTCGGCCCAACTGCAATGAGACACCTGAAGGAAACCGAATTTTGAATGATTGTTCTTGAAATTAATGTGTAAAATGAGGACATTAGCAAGGATTAATGGATCCAAGGGTAATTACATGAATTCGAGAGGCACTTTGAATGATAGGGATGTGAATTTAACAATTAAAACTTTGACGGTTATGAAGAAAAGGGAATGTAATGGAATATTGGAACATTAAAGTTTAGAGGGTTAATAAATGGGAAAGAAATTTATGAAAAACTAAGGTAAGGGTCAAAAATTGTGTGTTTAAGTGAGAGAATTAAGGAAGATTACAACAAAATTACACTAGTGGGTCCTCCCCAAAGCAGGTTTCAACCTATTATGCCCTTGTGTAATCACACTTAAAGTGTTTGTGGGCACTAGAAGGGTTAAATGTAATCCGCACTAATTCCACAAAACACACACATGTAAATATCATCGGAATGAGATGAAAACTTTATGTTACACGGGACACGAGCTACAATTACACGAACAGTGAGATGAGA